>JAJOOO010015435.1:0-27273 GCA_029582685.1 Solanum piurae | reverse complement strand
TAGTTATTACTTCGCACCAATCGACACTAGCCTATTAGATAGTATCACACTAAATCTATGTTGATAATTCTTTTCTTATTGATTACCTCCTTGGTCCGACAAGTAGCAACAAGGCGAGTTCTAACGTTGGCCACTGTTAAAAAGACTTCTAAACGAAAGAATTATCAATGCATTCAAACCACTATTCAAGAATTGCTTATTTACTATTCATACTTTGTTAATCGCTGATGGTTCCCACAACCCTAGTTGTGGAGTTTAGTTACCCATAATCATATGAACACAATTCATTGTTTTAGATGAAAGAATTATGAACTTACGTAAGAAGAAGAATAAACCTAGAAATTCAACTTGAATTGCGACACCAAAATCTTCAAAACGAACTCAGGAAATTAAGAATTGCTAAAGTTGCCAGTTAATCTCCCAAGTCAAGAACTATAATAAAAGTAATAAAATCTAACTCCCAAAAACGATGTTTACATATCCTATTTATAGAAAACAAGTCCTAAATTAAAAGGGAAACAACATAAGGAAAGTTTGTTCAGGCACACGTCTTCATTCCACAAGACTGACTCACAGACTGTCAATGGATCTACAGTCCGTGAGTCCCTTCCGTCAGCCAGGACTTGAAAAATATTTCAGCGTCCAAAAATCAACTTCTCTGTAGCAAACGATGAGACACCAGTACGGAACGTCGATCTACGGTCCGTCAATCCCTCTCCGTAGCTCCACACTTAGAATCTTCAAAAATCAGGTACTGGAACCCTCACAATATCATTCTACGGATCAACAGTATGATCCGTAGATCAATCTACGGATCAACAGTATGATCCGTAGATCAATCTACGGACCGTCAATGTCCACTGTGGTTCCACACTTGGTCAAATTTCCCTGATTTACCTTGCCTGCTGATCTACGATCACCATCTACGGAGCGTCAATGGACCTACGGTCCGTAGATGACCTCCGTAGATGCCTTTTTCTGCATTTCTTTCAGCTGTCTCTGTACTTCCGCGCCTAAACATCTTTCCTGCAAAACATGATAAAAACACATAAAAACCAATACAAACAGGCCCTAGACACACACAACTCTTAAGTGAAATGTATTAACAATACCGTAAACTCACGGTATATCAAGGGTCACCATTCAAAACAAGTATCCTTTGCCTCGAATAGATGATATTTTTGACCAATTGCAAGGTGCATCAGTTTTCTCCAAGATTGATCTAAGGTCTGGCTACCATCAGTTGAAAATTGGGCCTAATGATGTGCCCAAGATGGATTTTAGAACTCGCTATGGGCACTATGAGTTTTTGGTTATGTCTTTTAGTTTGACCAATGCGGCTGCAACTTTCATAAGGTTGATGAATTGGGTGTTCAAACTGTTCCTTGATTCATTTGTTATAGTGTTTATTGATGATATTTTGGTCTATTCGAAAAGTGAGAAAGAGCATACCGACCATCTTCGTAGTGTTTTGGGTGTTCTTGGGAAGTAAAAGCTATATGCTAAATTTTCTAAGTGTCAATTTTGGTTGAAATCGGTTGCATTTTTGGGGAATGTAGGTTCAAAATAAGGGGTAATGGTAGATCCCCAAAAGATTGAGGCGGTAAAAATTGGGTTAGGCCTAGCTTTGTGATGGAAGTTAGGAGTTTTGTGGGGCTCGCTAGATATTACCGTCGATTTGTGGAAATTTTTGCTTCCATTGCCACTCACTTGATTAACTTGACCAAAAAGGAGATACCATTTGAATGGACTGAAAAATGTGAGGAGAGTCTAGCATTACCGATTAAGGTAAATATTTATTATTTTTTGTGGTGCTTCTCATTCTGGGTTGGGTGCTATGTTGATGCAGAATAAGAATGTTATAACTTATGCCTCGCATCAATTGAAAGTGCATGAGAGGAATTATGCAACATATGATTTAGAGTTGGCAGCGGTAGTGTTTTCTCTTAAGATATGGCGGCATTACCTCTATGGTGTTAAGTGTGAAATGTTTACTGATCATCGTAGTTTGCAGCACGTGTTCACTCAAAAGGATCTGAATTTGAGATAGCGAAAGTGGATGGAGTTACTTAAGGATTATGACGTGACCATTCAATACCATCCGGGCAAGGCTAATGTGGTGGCAGATGCTTTGAGTAAAAAAGCGGTGAGTATGGGTAGTTTAGCTTGCTTGAATGTATCCAAGCGACCTTTGGCTTAAGAAATTCAGACCTTAGAGGCTAAGTTCATGCAATTGGGCATCTTAGAAAGAGGTGGGGTGTTAGCTAGTATTGAAGTGAGGGCCACATTCATTGAGGAGATCAAGGCCAAACAATTTGAGGATGAGAATTTGAAGGATCTTAGAAAGAAGAATGTGATTGGTAAGGCACAAGAGACCACTCTTGATACTAATGGTGTACTCAATTTTAAAGGGTGAATTTGTGTTCCTAGAGTAGATGACTTGATTGAGAAATTGTTGGTGGAGTCTCATGGTTTGTGATATTCTATTAATCCGGGTGTGACCAAGATGTATCGAGATTTGAAGCAAATTTATTGGTGGCCGTGCATGAAGAAAGATATAGCGGGGTTTGTAGCAAAGTGTCAAAATTGTCAACAAGTGAAATATGAACATCAAAGGCATGTAGGTTTACTTCAAAGAATGCCAATTCCGAAATGGAAGTGGGAAAGGATAGCCATAGATTTTGTGGTTGGTCTTCCCAAGACTTTGGGGAAGTTTGATTCTATTTGGGTAGTGGTACATAGATTGATCAAGTCAGCCCATTTTATTCCGGTAAGAATAGATTATAACGCTGAGTAATTGGCTAAAGTTTATGCGAAAGAGATAGTGAGGTTGCATGGGGTGCCCCTCTCTATTATCTCAGACCGTGGTACCCAATTCACATCCAAGTTTTGGAGGACATTGCATGATGAATTGGGCACACAACTCATTTTTAGTATAGCCTTCCATCCACAGACAGAAGGATAGTCGAAAAGGACTATTCAAGTATTAGAAGACATGTTGAGGGAATGTGTGCTTGATTTTGGAGGGCATTGGGATAAATTAATACATTTGTGTGAGTTCTCCTATAATAATAGTTATCACTCCAGCATTGATATGACACCATTTGAGGCACTCTATGGGAGGGGAAGTAGATCACCCATAGGATGGTTTGAGGTTGGAGATGTAAAACCATTGGGGGTTGATTTAGTGAAGGATGCTCAAGATAAGGTTAGGAGTATTCAAGCTAAGCCTTTAGCATCCTAGAGTAGACAGAAGAAGTATGTAGATCATAAGGTAAGAGATATGACGTTTCAAACCAGTGAGAATGTTCTTCTTAAGGTATCACCCATGAAAGGGGTAATGAGATTTGGTAAGAAAGGAAAGCTAAGTCCGCGATACATTGGTCCATTTGAGATTCTTGAATGTGTGGGACCGGTGGAGTATAGATTGGCTTTACCTCCTAATTTATCGGGAGTTCATCCGGTATTTCATGTGTCCATGTCGAAAAGATATCATGGTGATGTGGATTATATCATAAAGTGGGACTTAATTGAGTTAGACAAGGACCTCCAATATGTAGAGGAACCGCTTGAAATTCTTAATCATGATGTGCATAAGTAGAGGACCAAGGATATTAAGTTTGTGAAAGTTCAATGTAAGCATCGTCCAGTTGAGGAAGCTATTTGGGAGACCGAGAGGGACATGCGAGAGAAGTATCCCAAATTGTTCATCGATTCAGGTACTACTTCATTCCTTCCTTAGCCTATTTTCCTAAGTTTTGTCACTCGGGGACGAGTGATGGGTAAATTGGTATTTATTGTAACGACCTATTCACGTCATTATAGAAAAGCCAACGGGGGGAAATTTAGAGCCGAAATATATTTCCGTAGTATTTGGATTTTCCCAACCTAGTCCATATTTGGATGAAATCAGAGTGTTTGAGGTGTAGGGAAATCTGGTAACAATCAGGTGAATTATTTATGATTTTGATTACGTGAGTAGTGAGATAACTCGTTAAGAAATCCGTACGACTTTACAGAATTGAATTCGGGTGAGTAGAACTCCCATAATCGATGTTAGCACTAAGGGAATTTTTTTTTAGCGTCGTTGGTTAGAGGTGTTTTGCGAAATGAGGATTTTGAAATTCTCAAAATAGCTCTCTATTTCGTTCCAGCAGCTTTGGCGCTGGATTTTACCGCTCTGGCGGGGATGCTACAGCGGGATGAGGGTCACTGTGGTGGGCTTGACGTGACTTCAGGTTGTTAATAAACCCCTAAACGACCTTATTATGCACTTTTCAACTTCTAGAGCTAAGGAACGAACCCCACGCGACTCCTACTCATTTTTCACCATTTTTGAGGCTAAAGGTAAGCTTTTCGCTCTCCGAATCTATTTTTTGATCTATAGAACGTAATAAAATGGATGAATATTGATAGGAGAGGGTTTTGTTATAGATTCTATGGTGGAAACAACCCTAATTTGGATAATTGGGATCATGGGTTTGATCTATGGTTCATAGAATTGTTAATAGTTCGGGTAATTAGTGATTGTTTATTGATTCTCATATTCTATTGATTGTTTGTAGACCTAGAACAAACGGAACGAATCCAGAAAGGGATGAATCAAGTTTCTTAGGGTTTCAAGCTTGTTTTGAGGTAGGTGATGGTTGTGCTTCTATGATTGTGTGATGTATGTTTGTTCTTGCTTCATTATGATACTTGTATATGTATGAATGTTGCAATGTTGATCACACTTGTTGTAAATGAGATAAATGAATGATGATTGCCATGAAATCATGATTTAAATGCATGATCTTGAGGATATACTTGTGATTGTGATTGTGATTGTGGTGTGTGAATGGGATCGGTTGCCACGTTCCGGCATAACTAACTTGAATCGGTTGCCACATTCCGGTATAAATATGGAATCGGTTGCCACGTTCCGGCATAGTATTGGGATCGGGTACCACGTTCCGGTATGCTAATTATTTGGATTTGGGTCCCATGAGAGGACCAATGATTTGATATAAAATGTGAATATGTTCGTTGTTCGTATATGTTGATACATATGCATGTGATTATAATGTTGTCTTGACTTGCTTATGTTGCACTTAGTGGGATAGCCGCGTGATCCTACTAGTACACTGTGGTTGTGTACTGATACTGCGCTTGCTCTTATTTTTATTGAGTACAGGGCATCTTCAAGCGGCTACTGACATACCTCACTTAGGAGATCAATGATCGTCGTTCGAATTCAAGAGTGAGCTAATTCTTTCGGGCTGTCATGGGTTCTCTTGCATCTATATCCACCATTTACGGACTTAGACTATGTTCTAATTAGTTGATTAGTTCATTAGATTGGGGTTGCATCCCTTCTTGTATAGACTTGGTTCATTGTTAGATGTTTTGGTACATTGACTTTCAGGTTCTAGGTTATTTCTTCCACATTGTTTAGTTCTTGTTAGACTTTTGTTGGAGTTTATGGAAATTCTCTATTTATTTCTTTAGTATTTAACTTGGTTTCGTAACTTAAATGCCTTAATTTTTAGATTAGTTGCTTGGTTTGGGTTGAAGTAGTGGTTCTCCCACCGGAGTGTTAGTGTGGGTGCCAATCACGACGGTCTGAGTCGTGACACTAAAATACTTTAAAAGTATAAAAATTAAAGACAGTACGCTTCAGGGGAAAAAGAGAAAAGTGAAAATAAAAGCATATATATATATATATATATATATATATATGAAATTCAATAAGAAACGAATGATATGAACTATGTTAAAAAATTCATGAGAAATATTTATTATTATTTCCTATTCCATTCACTTCTCCTTTATTAGGTTTCGTCCCCCTTCCTCTTCAACTTGTTCCCTTTTTTCTAAATTGAATATTATATTGATATTTAACTGTATTTTTTTTTACAAATAAGTAAGATGATTAAGAAATGATTTATTGAGTTTGTAACATCCCGTATTCTACGTGTACTAGTTCTATTTATATGACGCTTATAAATTTCCTTGTGGTATAATTATGGACTCGGTTTCCTATGCAACTAGTGACAAAATTGTCACATTAACAATGACATTTACAGTATTTTCAACTTTAATATGAAGAGATCTTCTAAATTCCAAATTATAATGTCTTTCTTTTTCTAATAAGAAGCCTAAAACATTGTGCATAATGATCCATTATTCATGGATTTGATCTAGCATTCAATTTTTAAATTATTAATTATGATTTACTAAATAGTAAGAAATGTTGTAGCAATTGGTCAATAGAGCAAATGGTTGTATTACTAATGGTAGTAAATTTTAGTGGTGTCTTTTTGATTCATTAGCTGATTTTTTTCATACAATGATAGATATTAGATTTTTTAATATAATTAAATAAAAATAATAGTGAAAATATATCAATAGAAAATGAGAAAATAATAATTAACAAATCGTTGTTATTGAAAAGTTTTATATCATCTTGTATATGTTTAATTTTATGTGTATATATATGATATAGATACTCAAAAAAAATATAAAAATATAAAAAAATAAAAATAATTGATGGATCATCCATTAATACTATTGAGTCATCATCTATTATATTATACAGAATAAATATATAGAGCACTTCCACTTTTATTGATAATACACTTTCTTCTTTCGTTTTCTTCAAACAAAAATGTATTATCTACATTTATAAGATCATGATTAAAAAAAAAGATGGATTATTCAACTTCTAACTACCATTAATATGGAAAGAAGTTACTAATTTACTTGGATGATATATTTATTAAGAAAAATGAAAAAGATTACAATTACTTAGTGAATAGTTTGTTTCCTACATTACTCATACCAATTGTTTCAAATGCACTAACTTATATAATGTATAATGTATGTTATTAATTTTATGAACCAATACAAATGATTTATTTGTAGTAATAGACCTTTTAATTTCTTGTCAAGAATTTAACTTTTGCCTGTACTTTTGAGTCATAAACTTGAAAATAATTTTCAAAGTTACACTATATCAATCACCAATCATATTCTTGAACAAATTTAATCTAAGAAAATTATACATTATAAAAGAAATCAAAATAAGATAGGAGCATAATTTATTTCTTTGAATTCAAAGATCAAGTGCATAAATCATTGTAAAAGAAATTCATCGTATGTACCAAGTTTCTCGATATAGATGACATAGCATAAATCATTAATATTTAGCAAATATTGAGCAAAAAATAATAATAAAATGCAAAAATATAACATTTTGAACCAATAAGATAAGAAATCCTAGCCAATAAAATAAATAAATTCATATATAGTGAATAGAACACATATAAGTAAATATATAATCAGAATAAATATTCATCAATACATGATCTCATTAGATAAATTGCTACTATTCAAAGAATTTTTTTATTAAAATACATTGAAACTTACGTTGAAGCATTTCCTAAGCATAGATAAACCTAAAATTGTATGCATAGTTTGGTAGGGAAGGATATATATAGGTTAATTTTTGTCTTTTCATCTCCCATCTTTCAACCCATCATTATTCTACATTAATAAAATTAATTAAGAGTTATAGAGATTAAAGGTGGAGGAATACATAAATATATATTAAAATCTCTAATAAAAAAAGTAACTATTGTGGGAGGTGAAAAGTTGATGAATTGATTAAATACTTTTTAAATTATGAAAAATAAAATAAATAAATAAGAATGAAGGTCATAAAGAGGTGGTACATCACCTTGTCTATATTTCTACTTTATTATATATATATATAGATATAGAAGTACTAAATATAGAAGTACTAATTTTTAGCCAATAAAATATCTTGAAATAGGAAAACATTCGTATTATGCTAAATTAATCTATATTAATGCTTATAAGGAGAAAAGTGATTAATTTTATAATTGTATATATAAAAGAAACGCAAAAGGTAAAAAAAAAAAACGTACTAAGAAGATAAATGTAAGGTTAAACTAATTTAGCAAAATTTGAACGTCTCTTTAAATTCGGAGTTAAATGTATTTTTTAATCATGAATATAATTGTAGGAGTTAAATGTCTTTTTATTTTAACAATGAATATATTTTTAATTTGTAATTATAATGACATAAAACCTCAAAAAATTGACAAAAAAGATAAATCATAATAGAGGTCATTGGCAGGTGCCACATCACTATTTTCACATTCAGCTTTATATATATATATATATATATATAAAGAGAGAGAGATTTGGCATATTAGGAAAGTCTGTACGGTTACCACTAAACTAGAAATTCCGTTATTATTCTTAAATGTTTATCATCTTTTCTCTTCTTAATAATGTTTACACTCTTTCTATTCTGCAATTGTAGCAAAATATTCAATTAACCATTATATATTTCACAATTTTTTATTCTGTGCAATCGATGAATATAGAAAAGGTGATGTGACATGCTTATATGGCCACCATTTCTATTTATCTTTTTTCTCAACTTTTTAAACTTTTTTATCCATTTTTATATAATAATCTACTCAATACATCTAATGCATCTATTAACCTACAATTAAAGATGATAATGAAAAGTTTTAACATAAAGGATATTTTTATTGTTCCAATGGAGAATGAAGAGTTGTAACGGTTGTCAAGAACTTATTGCAATCAATCAATTAAAAAGTATAAAAATATAGGTAGGAGAGCACATAATCTGAAAGTCAACAAACGAAATTCAAGAATCATTGCAATTTTTTTTTACCACATCCTGTAAATCAAATTTTTCGATTTGTTTATACAAATAAAATTAGGCATGAGAGCACATAATCTAAAGGTAAGTTGACAAAATTGAAGAATCATTGGAAAAGAATATATACTACTTCAGGTAAATTGAATTTTTGAAAAGCTTTACTATCTCAAATAAATCAATTTTTTTATTTATTTGTACAAATAAAATCAGACAGGAGAGAACATAATATGAAGGTAAATTGACAAAATTGAAGAATCATTGCAAAAGAAAATTTACTACTTCAAGTAAATCAAAATTTTGATTTGTTTATACAAATGAATTCATTAGAATATACTTGTGCAGATTTAATCATTTTTTTCCAACAAGAATTATAACAACAGATCTATCAAAATAAGAACAAAATCCTATTTAGGAATTCAATATACCAAAGATAAAAAGACATCGAAATGTCCTCTAACATTCAATTTGTGAACCATAAAAATAATGCCACCATGAAGTATTAGTGTAACGACCAGTTTTCGTCGTAATAGAAAAGCAAATGGGGAAAATTTTTGGGCCAAAAAACTTTTTCGTAGTAACTTGGAATTTCCCAACCTAGTCCAGATTTGGATGGAATTAGAGTCCATAAGGTCTAGGGAAGTATGGTAACAATTGGGTGAACTAATTATGATTTTGATCTCATAAGTAGATAGCTAAGACGTTAAGGAACCCGTACGACTTTACAGAATTGAATTCAGATGAGTAGAACTCCCAAAACTGATCTTGGTGTGAACATGTAGTTTCTGAGTGTCATTGGTTGAAGGTGTGTTGTGAAATGGGGGTATTGGAATTCTTAAATTATCTCACTGTTTTCATGCTAGCCGCTAAAGCGGGATTTTCCCACCAGGGCAAAGCCGCTGTAGCGGGGTGAGGACCGCTGTGGCGGGATAGACACGACTTAAGTCGGAAATAAATCCCAAAAATGTTTTACTATGCACTTTTCGACTTTGAGAGCTAAGGAACGACCCCAGGTGATTTCTTGACAGCTTTCCACCATTCTTGAGACTAAAGGTATGGTTTTCACTCCCTAAATCTATTTTTTGTCCGTAAAAGGTAAACTAGTGGGTAATTATCGATGGGGAAGGGTTTTGATCTGGAAATTATGGTGGAAAAAGCCCTAATCTGGGTATGGGGATAAGGATTTGACTTATGATTGATATTATTGTGATAATCCAGGTAATTAGGTGTTTTTTATTGATCCTCACATTATTGTGATTGTTTGTAGACAAAGAACAAGCGGAAAGAATCCGGAAAGGGAAAAATTAAGTTTCTTAGGGGATTCAAGATTGTTTTGAGGTAGGTGATGGTTGTGATTTCATGTTGTGTGATGTATGTTTGTTCTTGCTTCATTATAATACATGTATGTATGCGAATGTTGCATTATTGATCACATTAATTGTAAATGAGGATAGATGAATGATGAATTCCATGAATCATGACTTGATTGTATGATTTTGAGAATATACTTGTGATTGTGATTGTGGCTTATTGAATGGATTGGGTGTTGCATTCCGACACACTAACTAGGATCGGTTTCCACGTTCCGGCATAAACATGGGATCGGTTGCCACATTGTGGCGTAAACATTGGATCGAGTACCACGAACCGATATACTAACAATTTGGGTTTGGGTTTCATTAGAGGACCATTGACTTGACATAACTGTATAATTGACAATTGTGAAATGCTCCATTGTTCGTAAATGATGTTGATATTATATATGTTCAGTGTATTCATGTTATTATTATGTAGTAATGGCTTATTTATGTTGCACTTAATGGGATAGCCGCATGATCCTACCAGTACACTATTGTTGTGTACTGATACTGCACTTGCTTTTTCTTTGTTGAGTAGAGGGCATCTTCAGACGGCTATTGACAAACCTCGTTTTGAAGATCAATGTTCATTTCGAATTCAAGGGTGAGCCAGTTCTTTCGAGCTTCCATGAGTTCTCTTTCTGTTTATGTCCACATTTCAGACATAAACTTTCTAGTTAGTTACTCGTATGTTAGTTTGGGGTTGTACCCTTTCTTGTTTAGACTTATGGTTGAACTTTAGATGTTTTGGTACATTGACTTTCAGGTTCTAGGTATCATTCTACATTTTTTTTTATTAGACTTTTGTTTGGAGTTTATAGGAACTCCCTATTTCTTTTCCTTAGCCTTTAAACTTGCTTCCGTATCTTTAAATACCTTAGTTTTTGGTTGAGTTTGTTAGTTTGGGTCGTAGTAATGGTTCTCCCATCGGAGGGTTAGTGTGGGTGCCAATCACGACGATCTGGGTCGTGACAAAATTTGTATTAGAGCCTAGGTTCGTTGATCTTGATATACCAAAATGAGTCTAGTAGAGTCTTGCAGAATAGTACGAACACGTTTGTACTTTTCTTGGAGAGGCTATAAGACTTTACAAAATCTCTGTGTTTTCTCTTGTTTCCTTTCGTGCTATGACTTGATTCCAATCGGTATCTAGCGATTCAAATTGGTATCTAACCTTCTTCACTCTTCAGTCCGCATATGGTTAACACTAGGTTCAACGGCGTCAGGCCCGTAGCTCCCGTTAATGCTCCAGCTGAGAAATATTTTGCGAAAGGTCGCGGTCGAGGCAGGGGTAGAGGAAGACCTAGAGGTAGAGGCTGAGGAAAGCTGGCGCCTACTAGGGATGGAGCACCAGTTGAAAATGCTCCCAGAAATGAGGCCCATCATGCAAATCATGAAGAGGTAGAGGAGAATATAGAGGTTGAGAACGAGGAGAATGTGGGACAAGAGGAAGAGGTGCAAGCTGAGACTACACATATTCCTCCCTTAGACCCAGTGTTAGCTCAAAAGATTATGTCATTCTTGAAAACATTGGTTGGTCCTTGAGTGCTTCCCTCTGTTCAAGCAACTCAAGCTCCCGCCAATCCTCCTATTGCTATCACTGTCCCCAAGGTGGGTGGAACTGTAGGTAATGATGCTTTCTTCCGTCCTTTGTTGGGTCCTGTTATGACTGGTAATGAGCATGAGATGTTGATTAAGTTCTTGAAGTTGAAACCGCTTGTGTTCCATGGTTCTAAGAGTGAGGACACCTATGAGTTCATCCTAGATGGCTATGAGAGGCTTCATAAGTTGGGAATTGTCCATCAACATGGAGTTGAGTTTGTGACCTTTCAGCTTTAAGGTTAGGCTAAGCCGTGGTGGAGAGCTTATGTGGAATGCATATCTTCAATTTTACCCCCACTTACTTGGACCCAGTTTCATGCTCTGTTTTTAGAGAAGTATGTGCATCGGACTTTGAGAGATCGAAAGAAGAACGAGTTCAAGGCTTTGGAGCAAGGTGGTATGTGTGTGGCTGCTTATGAGGCCAAGTTCCATGCTTTGTCAAGATATGCTACGCAACTGGTGACTACTGAGGAAGATAGGATCCGTCTATTTGTTAAGGGGCTAAATTCTAAGTTGCAAGTATTGTCCGTTCATATAACTTCTGCAGAAAAAAGCTTTAAAGAGGTAACAAATTTTCTGAAGAAAGTAGAGAGGGTGAGGCGAGATGGTCAGGCTAAGGCATTGGCTAGAAGTCTAAGAATTCTGGCAACTCTCAGGGTTTTTACTCCAGAGGTTCAGGGAGACCAACACTTGAAGCCTGGACAATTCAGTCCGCTATGCCCGCTTCTACAGGTAATTACTCTGGAACTCCACCTCAGAATTTGATTCAGGATAGCCAGGGATCCACACTTTTGGCGGGCAGCAGGCAATCCTTTGATTGTTCCTACTATAACTGTGGAGAACCTGGACATATGAAGAGAGATTATCCCCACCCACGCGTGATAGATTCCACGTAACAAAAGACTAGAGCAGTGGTACCCACGGGAAATGATAATAATGGTCTAGGGCTTCCACAAGGTGGGTCAGAAGGAAATCAGCGAGGTCGTGGAGGTAGGGTAAATGGTAACACAGGCAGAGGTGCGGTGCAGCCAGGTAGGGAAGTCGCCCGTCATGATGATATGGCTCAGTGTTAAGCCTTTCTGCGCAAGAACGAGGCAGAGGCGTCTGACGTAGTGATCACATGTACTATTCTTGTATGTGACCGGATGAATAATGTGTTATTTGATCCGGGTTCTACATATGCTTATGTATTTGTGCGATTTGCCTCAGAGTTTGATATGATTTGTGATATACTTGATGCCCTCATCCATGTTTCTACCCCAATTGCAGAGTCTGTCATAGTCACCCATGTCTATCATGCTTGTCCTATTTTGTTTTGGGTTTTCAGACTTGGGCTGATTTGGTGATTTTGGATATGACTGACTTTGATATAATCTTAGGCATGACTTGGTTGTCCCTCTATTATGTTGTGCTTAATTGTAACACTAAGTCTGTGACTCTAGAAATTTCAAGAAGGGAAAAGTTAGAGTGGGAGGGGTGTACAAGCCTAAGCAAGCTAAGATCATATCCTCTATTCGGGCTAGGAAACTGGTAGAGCAGGGCTGTTTGGATTATTTGGCTCATCTTCGGGATGTTGAGGTCGAATCTCTTTCTATTTAGTCTATTCTTGTGGTGTCAGAATTTAGAGAAGTGTTTCCTAATGATTTGCTTGTGTGACTCTGGATAGAGATATAGATTTTTGCATTGATTTAGAACCCGATACTCGTCCCATTTCCATCCCTCCATATCACATGGCTCCGGTAGAATTGAGAGAGCTTAAGGCTCAAATCCAAGAACTTCTTGATAAAGGATTCATCCGTCCTAGTGCTTCCCCATGGGGTGCTCCTGTCTTGTTTGTTAAGAAAAAAGATGGTAGTATGAAGATGTGTATAGATTACCGACAATTGAATAGGGTCACCATTTGAAACAAATACCCATTGCCTCGAATAGATGATCTTTTTGACCAATTGCAAGGTGCATCAGTTTTCTCTAAGATTGATCTAAGGTCTGGTTACCATCAATTAAATATTAGGCCTAAGGATGTGCCCAAGACTGCGTTTAGAACCCGTTATGGGCACTACGAGTTTCTAGTTAGGTCGTTTGGGTTGACTAATGCACCTACAACTTTTATGAGTTTATGAATCGGGTGTTCAAGCCATTTCTTGATTTATTTGTTATAGTCTTTATTGCCTACATTTTGGTCTATTCGAAAAGTGAGGAAGAACATGCCTACCATCTTCGTATTGTTCTGGGTGTTCTTGGGAAACAAAGGTTGTAAGCGAAATTTTCTAAGTGTGGATTTTGGTTGACTTCGATTGCATTTTTGGGGCATGTAGTTTCAAAGGAAAGGGGTATAATGGTATATCCCCAAAATATTGAGGCAGTTAAGAATTGGGTTTGGCCTAGCTCCGCGATAGAAGTTAGGAGTTTTGTGGGGGCTCGCTAGCTACTATCATCGATTGTGAAAAACTTTGCTTCTATTGCCACTCACTTGACAAATTTGACCAAAAATGAGATACCATTTGAATGTACTGAAAAATGTGAGGAGAGATTCCAAAAGCTCAAGACTCTCTTGACCACATCACCTATCCTAGCACTACCGGTGGAAGGTGAAGATTTTATTGTTTATGTGATGCTTCACGTTCAGGTTTGGGTGCTGTGACAATGCAGGATAAGAATGTTATAGCTTATGCATCGCGACAGTTGAAGGTGCATGAGAGGAATTATCTAACACACAATATTTATTTTTCTTTAGCTACTTCTTTCTCTTTCTTCTTTTTTACTAGCATTTTAAATAGAAGAAAGTTATATTTATATATATATTATTATTATTAGTATTAAAATGTAATATCATATTATAAAGGTGAGTACAACTATGTCAAAAAGTAAATTAGATAATATTTTATAAATTCTTTGAAATTTGAATTGTTTTAACATAACCCATAAATAAGAAAAAATATTTTAAAAATCAAGAATAAGAGGGAAAAAATTAAGTATGATTCTTAGTTAAAAAGATATTTTAAAACAAATTTTATAGATCAAAATAAATAAAATTGAGAAAAAATAGAATTTCATACATAATAATAAATAGCGATAATAAGGAAGAGAAATGGATAATATTATTTGTAAGGACCTGTTCCCATCATTATGGAAAAGCCAATGGAGAAGGAATTTAGGCTAGAAAACTTCTGAGTAGTAACTTGGAAATTTCTAGCCTAGGCCAGACTTGGATAAAATCTGAGTCAGGTGAGGTGTAGGGAAATCCGGTAATGGATGGGGATTTAATTATGAGTTTTATCACGTGAGTGGATATCCAACACGTTAAGGAGCATGTACAAATTTAAGGAATCGAATTCGAGCGAGTAGAACTCTCGAAACTGATCTTGGCATGAAAGGGTAGTTTTAGAACGTCCAGGTTTGAAGAAGTGTTGTGAAATGGGAGCTTGGAACTCAAATTCCGAGTTTATGTCTCCGTGCAAGCCGCTGGGGAAAAATTAATCCCGCTAGGATGGGGCTGCTATGGCGGGATGGAGCCCTCCATGGCAGAACAGTCGCGACTTAAATTAGGGAAAAACCCCAAAAATTGTTATTTTCTGCAATACCTCGTTCTTAAGAGCTAAGGGATGACCCAGGGAAGTTTTTTATTAGATTCCCATGATTTCTTATACTAAAGGTAAGTTAATTACTCCCCTAATTCGTACTTCGATTCTTAAGAACTTAGAATCCTTGTAATTTATTGTTGGGGGAGGGTTTTGGCCTGAAGTTAATTGTGGGAAAAACGCTAGTTGAACATTAAGATCATAGGTTTGCCCTTGGGTTGATGTTTTGATATAATCCAGGTAAAATTAGGCCTTGTTTATTGATACTTGCATTAATTACTTGTTTTAGACCAAGAACAAGCTGAAAGACTCTGGAAAGGGAAGGTTCAAGTGTCTTAGGAGTATTCAGGCTCAGTTTCGAGGTAGGTGATGGTTCGACTTCCTGTTGTGTTACATATGCTTGTTAATTGCTCCATTGTATGCATGCATGTATGTAAAATAGGGATACATGAATCAAATCTAAGGAAATGATTAAGTATGAAAAATTACATGCCATGAACTTGTTACTTGACTGTGTGTATATGTGCATTATTCCTTATAGGTGTGATTGTGACTGTTGTTGTGCTGATTGGATCGAGTGTCACGTTCTGACACATACATTGGACTGGGTGTCACATTCCGACATATATATTGGACTGAGTGTGACATTCCGACACATATATTAGATCAGGTGTCACATTTCGACACACTAACAATTTGGGTGTGAGTTCCATGAGAGAACAACTTGTGATTATTACATTCATATTAACCTGCAATTGATATTGGGAAATTGTATGTTGATCCTAAGTAATAATTGAATTATGCATTTTGTATATGTGTTTTTACTGTGTTGTAATTACTTGCTTATATTTCGATGACTGGAGTATCTGCGTGATCCTACAAGTACACTGTAACGACCGAGTCGTCGTTATAGAGAAGCCAACGGAGGAAATTTGGGACCGGAAAACCTTTTCGTAGTATTTAGATTTTCCCAACCTAGTGTAGATTTGGATGAAATCAGAATCTTTAAGGTCGAGGGAAATCTGGTAACAATCGGGGGAGTTAATTATGATTTTGATTACCTCAGTAGTTAGATAACTCGCTAAGGAATCCGTACGACTTTACGGAATTAAATTCAGGCGAGTAGAACTTCTGGAATCAATCTTAACATGAAGGGTTTTTCTGAACGTCGTTGGTTAGAGGTGTGTTGTGAAATGGAGGTCTTGGATTTATTAAAATAGCTCACTGGATCATGCAAGCCGCCTGGGCGGGGGTTTTTGCCGCTCTAGCAGGGCCGCTGCAGCGGGGTGAGGACGGCGGGTTCGACGCGACTTAAGGTCGTAAATAAACCCCTAAATGACCTCATTCTGGACTTTTTGACTTTTATATCTAAGGAACGAACCCTAGGCGACTCCTAACAGTTTTCCACCATTCTTGAGGCTAAACGTAAGCTTTTCACTCCCCAAATCCATTTTTCGATCCCTATAATGTAATATAATGGGTAATTATCAATGGGGGAGGGTTTTGAATTGGAAACCATGGTGGAAAAATCCCTAGTTTGGATACTTGGGATCATGGGTATAATCTAGGGTTGTTAGAATTGTTAGTAATCTAGGTAATTCGTTATTTTTTATTGATTCCCGTATTATATTGATTGTTTGTAGACCAAGAACAAGCGGAACGAATCTGGAAAGGGAAGGGTTAAGTTTTTTAGGGCTTCAAGCTAGTTTCAAGGTAGGTGATGGTTGTTATTCTATGATTGTGTGATGTATATTTGGTCTTGCTTCATTATGATACCTATATGTATGTGAATGTTGCATTATTGATCACACTTGTTGTAAATGAGATAGATGAATATCTATATGCCATGAATCACTTCTTGATTGTATGATTATTGAGAATGTACTTGTGATTGTGATTGTGGTGTGTTGAATGGATCAGTTGTCACGTTCCGGCATAACTAACTTAGATCGGTTTCCACGTTCCAGCATAATTGTGGGATCGATTGCCACGTTCCGTCATATTCATTTGATCGGGTACCACGTTCCGGTATGCTAACTGTTTGGGTTTGGGTTCCATGAGAGGACAAATGACTTGTCATAAATGTATATTGTTGAGCATGTGATAATCGATATTGTATATGTTCGGTATGTTGCATGTTTGTGATGTTGTATTGACTTGCTTATGTTACACTTAGTGGGATAGTCGCGTGATCCTACCAGTACATTGTGGTTGTGTACTGATACTACACTTGCTCTTATTTTTGTTGTGTATAGGGCATCTTCCGGTTGCTATTGAAAGACATCGCTTTGGATATCAGTGATCGTCGCTTTGAATTCAAGGGTGAGCCAGTTCTTTCGGGCTGCCATAGGTTATCTTTCATCTATGTCCACCATTTCGGACATAGACTTTTTTAGTTAAGTCGATTAGTTCATTAGTTGGGGTTGTATCCCTTCTTGTTTAGACTTGTTGAACTATAGATGTTTTGGTACATTGACTTTCAGGTTCTAGGCATTACTTCCGCAATGTTAGTTTATTATTGTTAGACTTTTGTTAGAGTTTATGGGAACTCTATTTCTTTCCTTAGTATTTTTCCTACTTTTGTGTACTTAAATGCCTTAGTTTTTATTTAGTTGCTTGGTTTGGTTGTAGTGGTGGTTCTCCCACCGGAGGGTTAGTGAGTGTACCAATCACGACGGTATGGGTCGTGACAAAGTTGGTATTAGAGCCTAGGTTCCTTGATCTCGATGTTCCAAAACAAGTCTGGTAGAGTCTTGTGGAACGGTACGGGCTTTTACTTTTTTTTCGAGAGGCTATAGGATTTTAGGAAACTACTCTATTTTCTCTTGTCTCCTTCATGCTATAACTTGATTCCAATTGGTATCTGTCGATTCAAATTGGTATCTAACCTCGTTCACTCTTCTTTCCGCAGATGGTTAATACTAGATACAACGGCGTCAGGCCCGTAGCTCCCATCAATGCTCCAGCTGAGGAATCTGCAGTGAGAGGTCGCGGTCGAGGCAGAGGTAGAGGAAGAGCTAGGGGTAGAGGCTGAGGAAGAGTAGCGCCTGCTGGGAATGGAGCTGCTGTTGAGAATACTCCTGTGAATGAGAACCCTCTTGCGCATCATGAAGAGATAGAGGATAATGTTGATATTGAGAATGTGGAGGACGTGGAACAAGAGGAAGAGGTGCAGACTGAGACTACCAATGTCCCCCCCACATACCCAGTGTTAGCTCGACATATAATGTAACTCTTGAAAGGGTTGGTTGGTCCTGGAGTGCTTCCTTCTGTTCAAGACGGGTGGAACGGGAGGTAATGATGATTTCTTCTGTCCTTTGTTGGGTTCTGTTATGACTGGTAATGAGCATGAAATGTTGACTAAGTTTTTGAAGCTAAAGTCTCCCGTGTTTCTTGGTTTTGAGAATGAGGATGCTTATGAGTTCATCTTAGATTTCTATGAGAGGCTTCATAAGTTGGGAATTGTCTATCAACATGGGGTTTGAGTTTGTATCCTTTCAATTTCAAGGTAAGGCTAAGTAGGGAGAGCTTATATAGAATGTTGATCTTCTACTTTACCTCCACTTACTTGGACCTAGTTTCATGCTCTGTTTTTGGAGAAATATGTATCTAGGACTTTGAGGGATCGCAAGAAGGATGAGTTCATGGCTTTGGAACAAGGTGGTATGACTGTGGCTGCTTATGAAGCCAAGTTTCATGCTTTGTCTAGATATGCT
This sequence comes from Solanum piurae, assembly GCA_029582685.1. Taxonomy (NCBI): domain Eukaryota; kingdom Viridiplantae; phylum Streptophyta; class Magnoliopsida; order Solanales; family Solanaceae; genus Solanum; species Solanum piurae. The sequence continues at coordinate 8,324 of JAJOOO010015435.1, read as the reverse complement.
ACTCAATTGGTGACTACTGAGGAAGAGAGAATCCGGTTATTTATTAGGGGACTAAATTCTGAGTTGCAAGTATTATTTGTTCGTATGACTTATGTAAGGAGGAGCTTTAATGAGGTAACAGACTATGTAAAGAAAGTGGAGGGGGTGAGGCGAGACGGTCAGGCTAAGGCATTGGCAAATAGGGTCAAGAATTCAGGCAACTTTCAAGGTTCTTATTCCATAGGTTCAGGGAGGCCAACGCTAGCAGCCAAGCCAATTCAGTCCGCTATGCCCGCCTCTACAGGTAATCACTCGGGAGCTCCACCTCATAATTTGACTCAGGATAGCCAGGGAATAGTACCTTCAGCGGGCAGCAGGCCATCTTTTGATCGTACTTGTTACAACTGTGGTGAACCTTGGAATATGAGGAGAGATTCTCCCCACCCCCATGTGTTAGATTTCGTGCAACAACAATCTAGAGCAGTGGTACCCGCAGGAAATGGTAATAATGGTCGAGGGCGTCCACAAAGTGGGTGAGGATGTAATCAGCGAGGCCGTGGAGGTAGAGGAAATGGTAATGCAGGCAGGGGTAGCGTGAAACCAGGCAGAGAAGTGGATCATCAAGATGATATGGCTCAGTGTTATGCCTCTCTAGGAACGAATGAGGCAGAGGCATTTGACGCGGTGGTCAGAGGTACAATTCTTATCTGTGACCGGATGGCTAATGTATTATTTGATCTGGGTTCTACTTATTCTTATGTATCCGTGCGATTTACCTCAAAGTTTGATATGATTTGTGATATACTTGATGCCCCTATCCATGTTTCTACCCCAGATGGAGAGTCAGTTATAGTTACCCATGTCTATCGTGGTTGTCCTATTTTGTTTATGGGTTTTCAGTCTTGGGATGATTTGGTGATTTTGGATATGACTGACTTTGACATAATATTAGGCATGACTTGGTTGTCCCTCTATTATGTTGTGCTTAATTGTAATACTAAGTCCATAACTCTAGAAATTTCGGGAAGGGAAAAATTAGAGTGGGAAGGGGTGTACACACCTAAGCGAACTAAGATCATATCCTCCATTCGGGCTAAGAAATTGATAGGGCGGGGTTGTTTGGCTTATTTGGCTCATATTAGGGATGTTGAGATTGAGGCTCCATCCATTGAGTCAATTCCTGTGGTGTCATAATTCAGAGAAGTGTTTCCTAATGACTTGGCTAGTATGCCTTCAGATAAAGATATAGATTTTTGCATTGATTTAGAGCTTGGTACTAGTCCCATTTCCATTCCTCCATATCACATGGCTTCGGCAAAATTAAGAGAGCTTAAGGCTCAAATCCAAGAACTTCTTGATAAGGGATTTATTCGTCCTAATGCTTCCCCATGGGGTGCTCCAGTTTTGTTTGTTAAGAAAAAAGATAGTAGTATGAGAATGTGTATAGATTACCAGCAATTGAATAGGGTCACTATTCGAAATAAGTATCCCTTCCTTCGAATAGATGATCTTTTTGACCAATTGCAAGGTGCATAAGTTTTCTCTAAGATTGATCTAAGGTCTGACTACCATCAATTGAAAATTAGGCCTGAGGATGTGCCAAAGACGGCGATTAGAACCCGCTATGGGCACTATGAGTTTTTGGTTATGTCGTTTGGTTTGACCAATGCGCCTACAACTTTTATGAGTTTAATGAATGGGGTGTTCAATCCATTTCTTGATTCTTTCTTCATAGTCTTCATTGATGATATTTTGGTCTATTCGAAAAGTAAGGAAGAGAATGCCAACCATCTTCGTATTGTTTTGGGCTTTCTTGGGAAACAAAGGTTGTATGCTAAATTTTCTAAGAGTGAATTTTGGTTGACTTCAATAGCATTTTGGGACATGTAGTTTCAAAAGAAGGGGTAATGGTAGATCCTCAAAAGATTGAAGAGGTTAAGAATTGGGTTCGACCGAGCTTCGTGACGGAAGTTAGGAGTTTTGTGGGGCTCGCTAGCTATTATCGTCGATTTGTGAAGAACTTTGCTTCTATTGCCTTATACTTGACTAATTTGACCAAAAAGGAGATACCATTTGAATGGACTGAAAAATGTGAGGAGAGATTTCAAAAGCTCAAGACTCTCTTGACCACCACACCCATCCTAGCATTACCGGTAGAAGGTAAAGATTTTATTATTTATTGTGATGCTTCACATTCTGGTTAGGGTGCTGAGTTAATGCAGGATAAGAATGTTATAGCTTATGCCTCGCGTCAATTGAAGGTGTATGAGAGGAATTACCTAACCCATGATTTAGAGTTGGCAGCGGTAGTGTTTGCTTTTAAGATTTGGCAGCATTACCTTTATGGTGTTAAGTGTGAAGTATTTACTGATCATCGCAGTTTGCAGCATGTGTTCACTCAAAAAGATCTGAATTTAAGATAGCGAAGGTGGATGAAGTTACTTAAAGATTATGATGTGACCATTCAATACCATTCGGGAAAGGCTAATGTAGTGGCAAACACTTTGAGTCGAAAAGTGGTGCGTATGGGTAGTTTAGCTTGCCTAAGTGTAACCAAGCAACCTTTGGCTAAGGAAATTCAGACCTTAGAGTCTAAGTTCATGCAGTTGGGCATCTCAGAAGGAGGTGGGGTGTTAGCTAGTATTGAGGTAAGGGCCACATTCATTGAGGAGATCAAGGCCAAATAATTTGAAGATGAAAATTTGGACGAGCTTAGAAAGAACATTGCGAATGGTAAGGCACTAGAGACCACTCTTGATGAAGAAGGTATGCTAAGTTTTAAAGGAATAATTTGTGTTCCTCGAGTTGATGACTTGATTCAGAAATTGTTGGTAGAACCTCATGGTTCGCGATATTCTATTCATCTGGGTGTGACCAAGATGTACCAAGATTTGAAGCGAATGTATTGGTGGTCGGGCATGAAGAATGATATAGCGGAGTTTGTGGCTAAGTGTCCAAATTGTCAACAAGTGAAGTATGAACATCAAAGGCCTACATGTTTGCTTCAAAGAATGCCAATTCCTGAATGGAAGTGGAAAATAATAGCCATGGATTTTTTCGTTGGACTTCCCAAGACTTTGGGGAAGTTTGATTCTATTTGGGTAGTGGTTGATAGATTGACCAAGTCAGCCCATTTTATTTCGGTAAGAATAGATTATAATGCTGAACAATTAGCTAAAGTTTATGTGAAAAAGATAGAGAGGTTGCATGGGGTGCTCCTCTCTATCATCTCCGACCGTGGTACCCAATTCACATCCAAGTTTTGAAGGAAATTGCATGATGAATTGGGCACACAACTCACTTTTAGTACAACCTTCCATCCACAAATAGACTAGCAGTGCGAGAGGACTATTCAAGTATTAGAGGACATATTGAGGGCATGTGTGATTGATTTTGGAGGACATTGGGATAAGTTCCTACCTTTGTGTGAATTATACTATAATAATAGTTATCACTCCAGCATAGATATGGCACCATTTGAGGCTCTCTATGGGAGGGGATGTAGATCACCCATAGGATGGTTTGAGGCTTGAGATGTGAAACCATTGGGGGTATATTTAGTGAAGGATGCTCAAGATAAGGTGAAGAGTATTCAAGCTAAGCTTCTAGAAGCCTAGAGTAAACAGAAGAAGTATGCGGATCCTAAGGTGAGAGACATGGCATTTCAAACCGGCGAAAATGTTCTCCTTAAGGTATCACCCATGAAAATGGTGATGAGATTTGGTAAAAAAGGTAAGCTAAGTCCTAGATACATTGGTCCCTTTGAGGTTCTTGAATGTGTAGGACCGGTAGCGTATAGATTGGCTTTACCTCTTAATCTATCGGGTGTTCATCCGGTATTTCTTGTGTCCATGTTGAAGAGGTATCATGGTGACGGGGATTATATCATTAAATAGGACTCAATTGTTAGACAAGGACCTCCAATATGAGGCGGAACAGATGGCGATTCTTGATCGTGGTGTGCGCAAGTTGAGAACCAAGGAGATTAAATCCGTGAATGTTCAATGGAAGCATCGTCCAGTTGAGGAAGCTACTTGGGAGACCGAGAGGGACATGCAAGACAAGTATCCCCAATTGTTCGTCGATTCATGTACTACTTCATTCCTTACTTAGCATATTTTTCCTAAGTTTGTCACTCGGGGATGAGTGATGGGTAAATTGGTATGTATTGTAATGACCGGATTCCGTCGTTATAGAGAAGCCAACGGGGGAAAATTTGGGAGCGGAAAACTTTTTCATAGTATTTGGATTTTCCCAACCTAGTCTAGATTTGAATGAAATTAGAGTCCTTAAGGTGGAGGGAAATCTGGTAACAATTGGGAGAATTAATTATGATTTTGAGTACATGAGTAGCTAGATAACTTGCTAAGGAATCCGTACGACTTTACGAAATTAAATTCGGGCGAGTAGAACTCCCGAAATTGATCTTAGCGTGAAAGGTTTTTTCTGAACGTCATTGGTTAGAGGTTTGTTGTGAAATGGGGGTCTTGGATTTATTAAAATAGCTCACTGGTTCATGCAAGCCGCCTTGGCGGGGGTTTTTGCCGCTCTGGCGGGCCGCTGCAACGGGGTGAGGGCCGCTGTGGCGGGTTCGACGCGACTTGGGGTCGTAAATAAACCCCTAAACGACCTCATTCTGCACTTTTTGATTTTTAGAGCTAAGGAACGAACCCCAAGCGACTCCTAATAGATTTCCACCATTCTTGAGGCTAAAGGTAAGCTTTTCATTCCCCGAATCCATATTTTGATCCGTAGAACGTAATACAATGGGTAATTTTTGATGGGGGAGGGTTTTGAATCCATGACAACTTGCAAGTTGCCTTGGCAGCTTGTTTGGCCAACGGTTGGGGTCCTCCTTGGGGACCCTTAGGGTGGTTCCGGGTCGTCGTATTCGAATGTTTTGACTCTAAATTTTTTTATTAAGACACTAGGGTCACCTCCACTGATTTTAGACTCCAAACAACACATAAAAACATGAACAACATACTAGAACACACCAATACGTAAAGGACTAGTTTCTGAACGTCTTGGTCGTCCCTTGACGTTTGACTTCCAAACTCTTTAAAACTAACTAAAAAGGCTATTCTTCATTATTTTAACAAGTTATTAATGCATAAAATCCATTTGAGGCTCTACTTTATCCTACTTCATTTTGAGGGTTTTTACAATATCCCCCACTTAGGAACTTTCGTCCTCGAATGACACTTAAAACACCTCCGAGGACTCAATGACCCAAGTAGCAGCTCACAATACACAACATACAAAATCAACATAAGAGCACACATCAAGGAGGAACATCAACTCCACATAAAAGGCTTAAAACAACTTTGTGCAATTCAAGAAAGTAGCAACACATCTACCAACTCCTTATGCATCAACTTTATTATTTCTCATTTCATTGGAGGAACTTCCTTCTCCAAATCAACATATCATATAGGAATTTAATCCACAACATCACTTTGCTCAAAACTCTTTACTTCACATAAATATAGGAGGAACTACCCTCTCCATATTCAATGAGCATCAACACATATATTAAGCGATCAACAAGACATTTCTTTAACAAGACAACATCATGCATGCTCATTACAACTCTCATGAAGACAACATCACACAACATCTATGGGTGCAATTTCAACCATGAGAATAAAGTTTGTGAAAACTCAAAATACAACTTAAGCATGATTTTTTTCCCACAAAAATATGCACATACAAGGAAATCTTGTCATAATCATCATTCTCATTTCCAACACCAAAGAAACACAACATACAACTATCTCATTAAAGCACATTATGCAACTTTATCATAAGAAATCATTTAAGCATGCACTTCAAATCAACTCATGCAACACAAACAAGTAGAAACTTTATTCACCGACTCATAATGCATCAACCACATAGGCCTTTCTCATGTTCGTAGGAGGAACTACCTTCTCCTAATCAAGACATGATATTTACCCCTTCTATATCATCATAGAGTCCAATATGCCATGGCTTACAAATGCACACATAGACATGATCAACATTCCCACTCATGAGGTTATTAAGCAATTCATACTAGTCGCACCCTAACATGAGGATTATAGATCATCTACTAGTCTTATCATTTAATCATCATACTATCAAGAACATACTTGTCATTACCATGTTTAGTTATGTTCAAGGAGGGACTACCTTTTCCTAGTCACAACATACACACATGGCATCATTAAACTCATAAGCAAGCATTACACAAAGGTCAATTCATTCAAGGAGAAATTCCCAACTTCTAACCTAAGCATGCTCATACTCTCTTCCTCATGAAGTCAAGAGTGCATTCCCCTTATAAAGATTCATATTGACATGAGAAACATGAATTTTATTAATAAAATTCCATTTTTTTATGTAATAAGAATCCTTCAAAACATACATAACATAGTGTCTTCTAGGACATGCATAACATACGGAGAACATGCAACTCATAATCATATGCAAGACTCCAAAACTTGAACAAGCTACAAGGAACTCTTTGGTCTCAAGCTTGAATAAGAATAGAAGGAAAAGATAAGGATATCAACAACCTTACTACTCACTCATCATCCCCCACTTAGGGTAAAACCATCTAAGAGCACATTAAAGTAACCAAGAGAACTATCACTTACCAATTAAGCACAATGTCTCCCTCTTGGGATCAAGTTATGCAAACTCCTATAATCATTAAGGTAGAAACCATTCTCCACTAAATCTTCACTATACTCCCTTAGGTGAGGATTTCAATAATCCACAAAAATGAGTATCTATACCACTCCACTTCATATCTATCACCCAAAGTGGTTCTCAACATGGAGAACTTAAGGAAGTTCAAAGTAGAAATATTAAGGGCACTCAAAACCTTACCATATAGGCACATTATCCCCCACTTGGGGTGAGCTTAATCAACCCTTTATCACATCATACCCTTATCATCACCTTTGGTGTAACTTTCCGCTCAACCATGCCTAGGTAGTATCTAAACACCCTCTTTGAATGATCATTCTTAAGATCAACCTTACAAGATAACTATCCTCTTTAGAGTTGGTCAACATCTATTCTCTTGTCCTTCCCATGAACTAAGGGGTACATGCAACTCTTAAAGTTAACCTTAGAGCAAAACACTATCCCAACTCATGGATTAATGCCCTCTTTTCCGCTCTTAGGGCTAGCCTACACAAGAACTCTGATTCACACAAGGACAACCATGAAGCATCACTCATAAAAAGGGCAACTTTCAACTCATACTAGTTACCACATTCCTTCAAAATTCCACAAATCTAAACCATGACTTTCTACTATCATTACCCATCACTATAAATCAACTCATCATCCTAAAAAGGATTTCATTCTTACCCTAACGACTCTTATCATACGAGAACTACACCACCATACAACATTTTCAATGCAATGCTTCCAACCTCATAGGTCACACATATCCATGATTGGCATCACAATACGATTTCCAAATCTACCTTCATATATACTCATATAGTCACCACATCATAATAAGCATTAAAACTCATCTTTTCTTCCCTCGATCCTTGCAACATCACCCCTTCCAAGTAATCATATCTAGAAGACCACCTGACAAGGGAAAATAAGAGAGAGAGATCATATGGAGTAAAGCTCTACGGCATGACACAAGAGAAATGAAGAAAGTGAAACTTCTATCGTCCTATAGCCACTCGCTCATAGATGTGTCGCGACTTACACCGATGAACAAGACTTTACTAGATGTGGCTCATGAGACGTTAAATCGTAAGACCATTTTTATAACCTTATGCTCTGATACCAAGTTTGTAACGACCCGAGAGCACCCCCTAGTCGTTACCGGCGTATTTGACCTCTCAGAGGTCTTATACAAGCCCTTAGCATTCGTCATAGCATTATCATAGAAAAATAGCGGAAAATTTAAAACTTTTCATAATATAACACAAGACTCAGAAAGTCACCTCATGTAAACCTTTAATATAAAATCGGAATACTACGTCTCAAGGTAGCCATCTTAAAACAGGACTACAACACAAAAGGGACACATCCCTTACAATATAAAAGAAACTACTGTCTAATACAATGAACTTAAGGAAACTCTTTAACTCAATTTTGGGGGGTGCGGAATTCATGGTAAATTCATGGTAAGATATAATAATATCTATCCTCATATTTTGTACATAATTGTTTTAGTCTGGATATTTCTTTTATATTATCTATGATAATTTCTAGATACCTCATATCTTGGGTTCTTTTATACATATATAGATTATTTTCTATTAGTTGTTCGTATATTTTTATGTCTTCTATAGCTTCTAACCATTCTCGTAAATATTCGTAGT
>JAJOOO010015434.1:0-32123 GCA_029582685.1 Solanum piurae | reverse complement strand
ATTTAAAATTTCAAGGAAAAAATATAATTGTCTATGATCATTTTTTTACAAAAATATTTAGCAAATAAAAAAAATACAAAGAAAACAAAGGAGTAAACAAACCTGTAACTTTTAAACTTCTTAAAACCTGTAGATATAGATCTCAAATTTTAGTATCAATTATAAAATTCATACCTAATCATAAAATTTCTTTTACATTAATAAACATATACAATCCATTGTAATACCCATCGACTCAAGCTAGGACAATAATCTCTTGTAAAAATATAGAATATAATTGTGTATGATAAATTATTTGTGGTTCAATCTTTTCTTGAACCTATACATAATAGATAATTTAGAGCATACGACTGAGTAAACAAAAACTTCATATTGTGAAAACTTATCTCATCTTCTTGGAGAATGCTATGTAAAACCTACAAAAAAAAAAAAAACATTAGAAACAAAAAATCGAACAAAGGGGGAAGGGTCGGACAAGAAGGATATGGGAAGAGTGGAAAGGATATCTATGTTTTTATTAAATGGGTTTTAAAATTTTGGGGGGAACTTTTGATCTTATGTCTCATATTAATTGTCCAATAACAATAATAATAACATACCTAGTGAAATCTCATAAGTGGGGTCTAAGAAGAATAGCGTGTACCTAGACGTTATCACTATCTCGTGAAGGTAGAGAGACCATCTACTCATATTAGTTGTTCACATTATTAAAAATAGTTATCTCAAATTAATTGTCAATTTATGAAATAAAGATAGAAATTAATTATAATGTTTTCAATTTCCCTTACAATTAATTCTTTTTTAAAAGTGTAAACAAGTTTATGAAGTTTTACAGATAAAAAAAATATTATGGCGTAAAGTAGTAAAAATTATCATTTTTATTTTTGATTACTTAGCATCGTATCAAAGAAAAAATAGACAACTAATATGGAACAAAGAGAACAATGTTTAGTTAAACTTATGACCACTCTTAATATTGAATTACTATTTTTAGTTTGAATTAAAATATAAAAATGATATGAATTCAAAATATTTTTCTCTACCTCTTAGAGAGTGCCAAATTTGTGTACACTCATATATCTCAAAATCCCATATATTGTAGAAAGTTCTTCTTATAATGCACTCTCTTCAAATCTCATATTATAGTACTATACTCAGTATTCATTATATATATATATATATATATATTATGAATTTAAAATGGTATATGCATTAGAATGTCAAGTTAAACATAGAATATTTTAAAATACAATATAACTATCAATATCAGAAAATATATTTAATCTATTTATATAGAATTAGAGAAACAAAATAATATTGTGAAGACAAGTGTCAATTAACATACAATTCAAGTTTGAAAATTATTTTAATGAAGAAATTTCAAAAGAATTAAGAAATCCAATTCAATTTTTTTTTGTATCAATCATTTGAATTCAAATTCAAGTTAAAGTTAAATTGTTCAACTTTAGTGAAACTATACTTCCCCATTGTTTGGTTATTTCAATTTCAATTTAAATAGAAATGTGAATTTTGGATTGTAGTTTTGTAGTTTTAATTTTAAATACAAAAATTATATGGATTATGAAGTTAAGATTAAAATAAGAAATTCAAAAAAAATTGCCAATAACAGAAAATTCAAAAAAATTGAATATTAATATCACTTCCTATGTGTATTAATTATATTCAATAAACAATTGATTTATCTATCTATATTCAAGAATAATTCATATTGCATATTTGAATAATATGACATTATTTAATGATTTGTAAATTGATTATACATATTTTTTTTTGTATAAAAAAGTACAATTACATCAAATTAATTAGACATAACTTCTATTTTTTTTATAACTTCTATTTATTTAAATTATACTTAAAATTCTCAAATTAAGATCTTGTAAAATTGAATTGATGGAAAGATTGGCATCTCTAATTAAGCCAGCTTGATAAATGCATTGTTCGATAGAAGAGGTTTGAGTTGTATAAAATGAATTCTCAACATAAGATGAAGCACCTCAAGGCTTACGTTTCACCTAGTATCGGATAAAACGTATCACCACAATTGTACTCACATAGTTGTATCATTTTTTCATGACAATTTTTTTTAACTATTAAGTTAAGTATTGCAACAATTTTTTGCTATTCGAAACATAATATTTATTAAGTTATTATATTTTATTTGAAATTACTTCCTATGTATAAAAGATTACTATTGCTTCAACAAGTTTCAACATGATCGTGAAAAAAACTTATAATTAACTATAAAATTGTATTATAGCAAAAAATCTATGATTATATATTTTTAATATGCCACGACTTTTATAACTTGAAAAAAAACATTTAGCTACGATTTTTTTTCCAAATAAGTTATTTTGGCTGAAAGGTTATTATTACTATGATAAATTCAAACTTGTGGCAAAAATTAATTATCAGCTATGAATTTTTATTATAGAAGAAAATCTATGTCTATTTTATTTAATTATTGCCACAATATTTTATAACTTAAAGCCAAATTATTTATTTAGCTACAAATATATCTTCAAACAATTTATTGTGGCTAATAGGTTATTATTACTACGGTAAATTAAAATTCGTGGCAAAAAAATAGTAATTAGCTACGAAATTTTACTATAGCAAAAATTCTATGGCTATATCATATAACTATTGCCACATCTTTTTATAACTTGAAGCAAAATTATTTATGTAGCCACAATGTTTTGTTTCAAATAACTTACTATGGCTAAAGAGTTGCTATTGCTACAATTATTTGTATTGGGTCACAAAAAAGTTATAATTAGCTACAAAATTTGATTGTAGCAATAAAAATTGTAGTTGTTTAGATAAATATTGCCATGATTGTTAGCAATTATAACAAATACAAGGATTTTGCTTTGTAAACTTTATATTCGTAGCTAAGAAATTTGACGAATTTTTATGGCTATTACTAGGTAATAGCTACGATTTTTGAATTCATAGCTTAGTTTTTGTAGCAATAAGTATATTTTCTTGTAGTGCATGACATTCAGGATACATGTGTCTTACGTGACATATTACAAATTAGTTCGAGTGTATCTCACACAAATTACCACGTAAGACACGTGTTTGTACTTATTCAATTTTATACAAATATAAGTGTCTACTTGTACACATCAAAAGTTGGAGATTAACATAGACGACTTCAATTAAGATCAAGTTAAAAAGCATGTTTCTATGTTTTCAAAAACTATGACCAAACACATGTAAATATTTGAGAATGTATAGCTAAATGATGTAACAGTTGCTTGTAGATTCCAAAAGCAAAACCCGAAAAAGAAGCAAGTTGATAGCCAAAAATTGAATGATGAAAGAACAAGTTGATTGAATTGAAGCATGATGGTCCCAACTACCATTTGAATGACCATTTGTTTCAAATTAGCTAAGACTAACGTGCAGTGGTAGGTTGGCCCAGTCAAGTCATCAATTAGTATATGGTTTGGTTGCCACTCAAATAACTGCTTTGTCAACGTCAACTTTTTCCTTATTTAACATCTTTCAATTGCAATCTTGACTTTGTCGTCTGGTACATCATATTAGTTTCAAAATTTAATTGATCATGATTAACTCTATTCATGTTTGATTTAAGATATTAACATATCAAACGGTCCTTGAACGTTGCATTTCCTACTTCCTTAGTTTGCAACTCATTTCATTTTTGTAATTTTCACTTGCAAAAAATATGTCATATATTAAATCAGGAAGATCGCTTTCTAAGAAAACTTTAATGATAGAGTAGAATGTTATTATAAAAGGATCTGATTATTTATAAAAAGCTTGTTAATCCATATGGGAATGAGGACTACAAAATCACGCCCTATTGTCACACCTGTCGATATATAAGTATTGGAATACGCCTTAATGATCAATCATTAACAATGGATGTGATGAGTGATTTTGCTAGAATAAGTGTTAACGATATTATTGTTTTAATTTGGTAAATAATTTGGAGAAGGATATTAGAAATATTGATTCTCAAGAAGCAGAATAAATTCTTGAAATAGCGAAAACTAATATGATAAAAGTTGAAAGAGAAAGATGCAAATCTAGCACTCGAACGAAATAGAACACAACCTATATATTTGGTACATGTCCTAATCAAAACTATAAGAAGTGTGATAATAATTGTTTTTGAATGGATAAATCTTCATTTTTATTTTTCCGCAGGTGGAAATTCATGTACTTGGCTACTACCCTCAATTCAAGAAAAATAGGCCAAGTTTTGACAAATTTATTCATTTGATAGGGAAGTTTTTAATAATAATAATAACAACCAACGAGGATTGTGTTGTGTTGGAGTGATAAGTATGTTTTCATTCTTAATCAGAAGTCTCACATGCAAGTCTCCCTGGGAACTGAATCATCTTTATTAGGAATTGTTCTACCCCTCAACGTGGGAACTTTGAGACGAGAATTCATATTTAGTCAGACTTTAATGTGATTATTGGACACCGGATAAAAAGTGAAAATAAATATATAAAAATAATATCAATGGTAATAAAAATGGGGTCTTTATACATTGTCTTGAATGTTAAGGGAGAATTTTCCACTTAAAAGAAAAGGCCAACCTTCTATAAGACCAAAACCAGAAGTGGGTCAATTTTACTACTAATTGATAAAAAGAGTTCTTATTCTAACACACGACTTTCTTTTTTTATTGATAAATCTAATTTATATTTATATAACTTTCAAAAATTAAAAACTACTATATTAGACTAATCAAATTAAAGCTGTGATCTAAATTTTTCTTTACACCAAATATCATACTAATATTTAACCGAGAAAATGATCATTCATATAGTGGTTGAACCATTTTAGTTCTTTTATATATACCATGTATCTCAAATGGAGTGTAGGAGAAAATGATTATTTTAATTCTTCTATTTAGAATGACTTTTGGTTACTTGATGACATATATGAAGAACTAAAATGATTACTTCTTCTATCAGTAAGGACTATTTAGAAAAGTCACAACCCTTTGAAAAAAGTCACAACTCATCGAAAAAGTCACAATCTAAGTTAGTAATTTAACATTCAAGTTAAGAGTTCATGCTTTTAAGGTAATATAAATATATATAAGGAACTAAAATTATCATTTTTTCATGCATATCTCAACTATTCCGCCATACATGTTACTAGTGGAAAGTAGCATGCATAGTACTGGATTCTAAGCCATTAGGTGAGCATCACAAAAACTCGGCATTTTACCAACAAACACAATCAGATTGTGAAGCAAGACAAGGAGCACGGCGAGTAACAACTACCAGTGAATATAACTACATGAAACATCATCCGTGTCATCAACATCATAATAGTTTTTTTCCTTAAAAGTTCATCCAAGTTCATGATAACGAGGGATTCGAGTGCCCAGAAAAGTGAACAAGGATTTTGCTTCAGAAGGTTTTGAGGTTTGGTTTAATGTGAAATCAAAAGATAAGACAACCTTATTCATGATTAAGATGCACACATATTTTCTTTGATAAGGACCTCATTTTCTTCTAATACTTGGTGCAAAGTCAAAAGTGCATAGTTAGTGTGTCAATAATTCAATAATGACACAGTAAAGCACAACCAAAAGGCAGAGTACCTATCACTACCTGTCAGTTGCCAACCACTTTGAATGACCTAAAATAGGAAAAGGGGACAGTCTAATTATGTTTTATGCCTTACGAAATGATCCTCTAGTTATTTTAACTATCCTCGAGTAAAACATGAGGCCGGTTGCTGAGACTAACCATATCACATACAAAAGCTTCAACACTCGGTATAATAGGAAACGAGAATCCTCGAGTACGAGGCAGACCTCAGAACTTTGTTTAATTCAACAACTTTAAAAGTTAAAGCATTTCACGCTCACCATTTCTTGGGACCAACCGAACTCTTCCTGGATTGTGTATCGTTTCCCAGCAATTCTTCAGAACAGATTTAATCACTTCTGCACTTTTTCTCATTACCGCCTCTGCATGCAGTGTTCAGAAATAGAAAGCAAAAATATGTGTTCTGAGTTTCGATGAGTTACCTGAATTTTGTTTCACGAAGGATCTAATTCAAGACAACTTAGCATACAAAAGGAACTAGACAGTGTCTTGATTTAATTAAATAAACACAGATCTGAATTCAAAAGCTCTGCCTATTAGTTAAAGCTATATACAATGTGGGTACATTATTTCTCTGACGGTGAGAAAAAAATTCTAATCTACATTACATCAAATTGAAGCAGATCGTTTCAAAAGCTTGATATTGCATAGCGCTGCGCCAATCAGATAAAACCAGCACCAATTATGGTGGCTAAAACAATTATAAAAGAGCACTATGATTTTAGATATGGCCATCAAAGCAATTAGTGAGTTGAACTTACTGGTTCCACCCGGCTAGTGCTAGACTCTCCAAATGAGACAGACGCTAAAGACTTAGAAGCCCATGCCTTGGCGTTCATAGCTCCTTCCTGCAAGTTGCTTCTTTTGCATGGCTCCTTCAGTGAATTACATAATTGTACCGCTCGGTTCAGATATAGCAGAGGAAGCTCCCACAAGCTTCTTATTCTTATTTGTAAAATGCAACCTCCCAGGCCAATTTGAGCAATCTTACGTAAAGCTGGAAATATCATATAAAGTACTTTCATTAGCACAAATGCAGTGGCCAAGGCCAAATATGTCTCTTGCTGAAAAAGGTTTTCAGGAGATCTGGCCCAGGAGAATGGACAGTTTTCCTGGTCACTTCCATGCAGTTTCAAAAGATTTGAGGAGCATCCCATTTTGCCAAGAGAAGTGGCATCCACCGAAGTACTATGAAAACCTGTTTCATATTTAAAAGAGGCTCAAGATAAAGAGGCAACTTAAGCAAGAGTCTTCCCATATTAGTGGATGTCACACAAGAAACAACTTTGGAATACTTTGATAGCAGTAGAAAAGTCAAACAGCAAGGAGAAGAAGATCTGAACGATGGTTGAACATAATAAGCTACATTCCTAAAAGATAAATAAATGGACACCATACTTCACAATTCTGATGTAACATGCATTAGCTCGAAACCTACTTGGAGCTACAAAATACAGTTAACTGCACATGCGCATGTATATCAAATAGATTAGACAGGCAATTTATGACAGGCAAAGAGGGAAATGGAAGTTCTGAAAAGAGAAGGCAAGGCATAGAAAATGTAAAAATGCATGTGCATTATGCAAAACCACCTTAGCAAAAGCGAAAAAGTTACCACCAATGTCAATTCATTCTTACTTTCAGAACTTTCAGGATCCATCAGGCAATTCTCTTTTTGGAGAATATGGGGGGTTGAATTGGGTAAGGTTACTTAATCTATACGGATTTTGTTTTTAGGAGCACTGAATTCAAACACCATAATACAATTTAACCGACATGCTTACCAGTAGTGCCACCATAGAATTCAATCACTGAATCAAGGGAGCGAGAGCCATGATACCGCATGCGCATTGTTGAGTTTAAAAGGAAGAGGGTAGGAAACCCGTGAACTCCATACTTTGAGAGAGTGCTGAAAGGACATTCTTAGTTGTCAGCACAATATAGAGAAAGCAATACGACGTATAACATTAGTTTCACACTAACCTTGGCTTAACAGCTGACTCTTCAATTGCGAAATGGGGAATTGAAGGATACAAAGAAGACATGATGGAAAATTTTGGCCTAAAACTTCTAGAGAAAGGACACCAGGATGCATAGAAAAGCAAAGCAACATAATCATGTGTATTCCGGTGAATCATATTTAGTGCCCTCTGCAATGACAGCTCATCTCCCTTCAAAATAAAACGCAGAACCATTAGAATTCCTCAAGAAATAAAAATGAAAAATAAAATCAATCCTCTGTGGGTGAGGGCAGGGGCGGATCCTATGTATGTTGTCCTCACATCATAAGAAGACAGGGAAGAAGTTAAATGGAGATGGAGGAGGGTAGCAATTTCAAAAAGAATTTTGATATCTCAACATATGACACAGGGTGTACCCACTGGTAATTCACATTCAACAGCCAAAGTGACTCAACTTGGTGTACTTTAACTTTCCCTACATGTGGAATTTGATAATTGCAAGGCATCGACCTTGTAATGTCTTGATACGATACTCACGTACTCTTACATCTAAAAAGGTTCCATATTGTAACCCTAGATTCATGCGGAGCGGTACATAGATTAAAAAAATTGAACTATTTAGAATAATTGCAAGGTAAGGGCATAAGCAACTTTGCTCTTCATTTTTTTTTTCTTGTTTCACCAGTACAAATTGGGTTTATTGCTTCTCCTTTGGGCACCCTAGGGAAAATGCATGACGATCCAATGGTGTGGGATCCTCCTGCAGTGAATGAATGAAGACCTAAGCCCCACACATGTCATGTATCTTTCACTTGGTACGAATCCTCTGGAAAAAATTAATAACCTAGACTAGATCTTACGTATCATTGCTCTCATCTCTAAGCAAGCACCCATGACACATTAACATTGCAGATGCACGGTTGAGCAAAACCTTGAACAAAAAAAGAATACAAATCTACAAATATATGAAGCATAATAACCACATTAACCACCAATACTAGATAAAGCCAACTTAAAAAATTAGGTGAAGGGCAAGGCTGACGCCAACATGACTATACAAAATAATCTTCAACGCATTTTGATTTGGGTAGCTCAAGGTGCCACAAAACTGAAACATATCCACAGACTCTGCATTCCAAATATTTGGTTTCTCAAAGCAGTACGGTCATTTAACAAAACTAGTAAATCCATTCTACACCGAATAAGATTTAGCTACACAAACCAACACATTTGAACAGCAACAACTATTGAAAAGCATTTGAAGCTCAGACACACAGCCCAATGCAGCTTTCACTATTTCTTCGAGATTGACAAATAAACACAACAGAAGCTCAGTTTGTTATATATATGACTTGAATACTCAAACATGAAACCAAGAGGGTTCATGAGTCTCATCTAAAAGCTCAAACTCATCAGAACAAGTCCGGTGTAGGCCTTCTATCCTACTCATGCTTCTTCATATGCTGATCCTACACACGGTCCAATTAGTCGAAATTCCTTACTATAAACAGAACTTAAAAGGTATACAACAGTCACATATATTTCAAAATTCTGGACTAGTTATCCCCAAGACAATTTTCACTCTCTAGAAACAGGCAAATCATCCAAAAATAACGCTACAAAAAAAACTTACTTATTACTTTGCCATAATTCAACTCAAAAAGACAAGAATCATCACCACCTATTCACTAAACATCCAAAAAAACATAAATTTTACTGCATCTGCCAATTTGTACCCCACTAGTTAATTAATTTTACCTTTTCACCTTGCTAACAAGGTAAAACACCCAAAATCCAACAGATTCAAACAAAAAGGTGAAAATGTTGTACAACATACAATACAAAGAAAAATTATATATACCTGAATAACTTCAGCCACATAAGAAGATTGGATCCCATCTAATGGACAAGTCAAATCTTGAAACCCCATAAAAATCGAATCTTTAACAGATTTCAATGGGTAAACTGAACGAAACGACACATTAACAGTCTCCGGCGATGCCATCCCTTGAAAGACCATCAATAAAACCACAAACCCAGCTGCAAAAGCACTTAAAAGACCCATTTTTCAAGAACTAAGAGATTTCTCTGTTCTTATAAAATTGGATCAGAAAATTTCCGAAACCCACCAAAAGAGAAACCCTAGATCGACGAATCGACGGTGGCGGTGGCAGCGGCGGTGGAAAAGAGAGCCCAGCGCATGTTAGCGTTAAGGCTCCAGATTTTTGTTTGAGAGGAGAATATAGTAGTAGTAGAGATAGAATTTTTTTTATTTTTTTAAAAAAAATTTATTAAACGATAAAAACAGTGTGTTTTTTTTTCTTTGGCTTTGTTGGGATTTGTTGGAACATCAAAATCCACTCTGTATAAATGGACCAGTGTGTTTCTGTAGTTGTACTTTTTGCTGATTTTGTTATACTTTATTAGATTTTTTATTATTATTATTATTATTATTTGTGATAGTGATAATTGATATGTGAGTCGTATTAGAAATTGAGGAACGTGTTTTAGCAGAGTCCACACGTGTTATATCAAATGTAGAGTCAGTCCATACATACATACACCAAAAGAAACTAGAGAAAATTATCAAAATGGTTTTTTTTTTTTTTCAATCCGATATTCGGTATGATAGTATATACGTAAAAGCTTGATTAAACTTATTTTGTATCGAAAAATCACACATTAACAAGTAAAGTGCTCCTTAGTAAAAAAAAAATTATCACTCTTTTACAACTCTTGTTGGTATCTAAATAATTGTTACTATATGAGTTTTGATCAGAGTAATATACAAAGACGATAATAATGTTATTCAGTAAAACTCCACAAAGTGGGGTTTAAAAAAAGGAAAAAGCTCAAATATGCCATCGAACTTTCAGAAAAGGCTCATTTATGTCATTCGTTAAAAGTTTGGTTCATCTATGCCATTACCGTTTAAGAAAAGGCTCATTCATGCCATTATTTTTTAACGGTGGTTTTGCAAAACCATTTTTTACACGTGGCCAATTATAATTCGGCCACGTCATTATTATTTTTTCAGAATTTTGATTATAAAAAAATAATGATGTGGCCGAATTATAATTGGTCACGTGTAAAAAATGGTTTCGCAAAACCACCGTTAAAATGTTTGTTCAGAATTTTATTTTTTTATCATAAAAAAAATAATGACATGGCCGAATTATAATTGGCCACGTGTAAAAAAATGGTTTTGCAAAACCACCGTTAAAAAATAATGGCATGAATGAGCCTTTTCTTAAACGGTAATGGCATAGATGAGCCAAACTTTTAACGAATGACATAAATGAGCCTTTTTTAAAAATTCAATGGCATAGAGCTTTTTCCCTTTAAAAAAACATAAAAGTATATGCCGACTTTATCAACTCAAATCAAAATTGATATCTTTAACTTGAAAAGAGTCACGAGAACACCTTCAAGGCAGGGTAAATTAAAAGAAAAACTATAGTTTTATGGTGAGTATATTTTATATGAAATTAAACCTAGATATTTTTTATTGTGCTAAGTTGGTTATGCATTAAAAATATCGCAGCTCTCAACTTCTTTTGGACCAAAAAATGATTTAATAAATCTTTATTTTAAGAAATTCTATATATTTATAACGATAATGTAAATTTTATAGATGAGATTTGGAAACGATGATGTGTGCATAACTTTATCTTCTATTTTATGAGGATAAAGAGATTGTTTATAATAGAAGTTCGACACAAATAAAGCACATCAAAACAGAAGAAAAAGAAAACACAAATAGAAAAACCCATAATTTGTGAAAATAATCCAAACTTCTCGACTCTTACATAATCTTATTGAATGAGCAAATCATAATTCATAAATAAAGTATCGAAATATCTTAAGTCGTCGAATTAGCAAATCATAGGGATGGCAATGGGGTGGGTGCGGGGCACGATGGGGCGGGTTTAAGATTGTGCGGGGCGGGCTGAAATGGGTTTTTTAAAAATTAATGCGGGGCGGGTTGCGGGTATATGCGACTTTACGTGAGTTCAAACTTAATTTTAACTTTTTACGTGTTATAAGAGTGATAAAACATTATTTATTAAGATAATTTCTCTAAAGCTACTAAATATTCAAGATAGTAAATGAAAATGGTTCAATAAAAAAAAAATACAATTTCTTACATGTTTTCCAATTGACCTCTAAAAATTAAATTTTAAGTCATTATTGATCAAATTAATACAACTTAATGATAAAAATGAATTTATTTTTAGTATCAAATTTAACTAGAAAAAAAAAATATTAAAAATATTATGCGGGCGGGTTGAAAATGAAAAAAATTGTTAAGCGAACAGAGCGGGACGGATTAAAAAATTTGCAGGTTAAGCTCAACCCGCCCGCCCTGCACATCACCGCCCCATTGCCATCACATATCTCTATATTACTTTTATAAATAAATGTTTGTGATTATATTTTATTGCAAACTTTCAAATTCATACAGATGCTCACAAGTATCTATTGGTCTAGAAAATCAACAGTAATAATTAGTTATTCTTTAATTATAATTTTAAAAAATGGTACAAACAGTTCATTCACGTCGAGCATTTTTTTTTGTAAGATTTACAATAATGAGCCTTTTTTTGTAAACTATAAATTTATGAATCAAATTTACATATTTAAAAAAAAAAAATGAACTCACAACTTAGTATTTGAAATCCTACTTTTAAAATAATTTGAGATTTTAAATTATGATTTGAAATTAAAATTAAGAGTAAAATTTTATTCATATTTTGTAAACAAAAGATAATATCAAATCAAACAAATACTATCATATCAAATCAAACAAATACTAATAATTCTAACACCAACCACATTCTACATTCCATGAATCTTTTGCAAAAGAACAAAACAAAAAGGAAGCATATATATTACCTGCTCAATCATGAGATCATAGAGTTAAATACAGAATGAAGAAATAAATTTAAAACTCAAATTCTAAAAATAAGAAATGTTACACAGCTAATTATTGGCCTACAAGACTATGATTGGTAGTTGACATCAATGATGAGCACAACAAGTTGCTTGAGCTATATTATTATTATTAATTTATTGAAATTTTGGCAGTAAAAAATACATGCAAGATTTAAAATTAATGGGGTAAAATAAATGTAATCTTATTACAAATACATATTATTTTTTTAGGTTATTTTTTTCATATACAAAATATGAATTTAAGTAGTTGAACCTTACAGAATTCATTCAAACGAAACGAAAGAAAGTTATCTTTAAATCTAAGCTTTTACTTAAGTTTTAGTGAGAAAATGAGTCACATTCCCAATAGAAAGTTAGGTCCCAAAACCATTTCAACTTGGAGGCCACCTTTAAATTCTCTATGCTACACGAAAATAGATATGCCAAACACAATCATGTGCAATATACAATTATCTTTTTCTAACTGAATGAAACTTCAAACACTATTTTTTGTTTTTTGGCCATACATTAACTAATTAGAAGAAGTTGATATAAGTGTTGAAACTAGATATGCAAACTAGATATACAGTTACGTGTTTGTGAAATTTATATTAGGTTATTACTCCATTAGTGTGTTTGATAAAAATGTGTTGATAAGTACTTTGATGTTTTTTTTTTGGTTTCTCATCCGGTATTCGATACCCACATTAGAGTCCGATTAAATTTAAATTCGCACCAAAAAGTCCCACATTGAGGGGTAAAGCGCTCCCTAACAAAGGGTCGTTTGGTAGGTCGCATTAAAACAAATAGTCCATGTATTATGTATGATATTATATTTAATACTATGTTTGGTAGGAAATTGGGCCTATGTATAAATATGGTATAGTTATACCTCCTACATGATATTATAGGATGAATAACTAATACCTTCCATTTGGAGGTATTAGTAATACATGGGATATAATGTCATGGGATAAGTCTATGTAAAGACAAAAATATCCCTTAAATCATTTTAATTATTTTGTTTATTTTCTTGATTTTATGTTTTATATTTGTACTAGTAAATTTATTTAAATAAATTAGCTTACAAATTATTTAGAGAGAGTTGTTTGTTAGTTGTTACTAAATAAATCCAATACAAATTAATACAATATTTGAAATGTGAGTTGTTTAATATTAACTAATTAAAAAGACAAATATATCACCACATGACGTTAGTGATCTTAATTAAATGTATAATTTGTTGATATATATATGTGGGGGGGGGGGTCTAATTATTTGTGTTTTGAACAATTTATAAAATTGCATACATATTAAAATTACAGCTTGCAATTTTTATGTGTAAATGTAGATGGTTTATTCAATTTTACTACCGTCTTTTTAATTTTAAAAGTTGATAATTTATCTTTTTTAAAATTGACAATTTGTAAGTGATCAATTTACTAAGATGACAATTATTTATCCTCAAATAATTAAATGAATAAAAAAAGAGGCAAACATGACAACAAATTGTTTTTCTCATATCTAGTTAGAAGACCATAAAAAAATAATATTATCCGGCAATTATTGACTTTAACCTAATTACATAATAATTCAAGGGTGTAATTGGAAATAAGTTTTTTTATAAAGTTTTAAACCAAACACAAGATGATGTAGATAACAATGAACCAAACAATTGGTAAAAATAATTACAGCATTACTAATTCCTGCACTATTAATCTCTGCATTACTAATCTCAACATTACTTATTAATCTTTGTACCAAACAAATGTTAATCCTTGAACTTGTCAAGCCAGCTATAAAGCAACCCCCCACCCCAACACACAATAAAATAACAAAAAGGGAAACGAGTATTAGGCATTTTTTATGGTCATTTTGAGTTGAAAATCAAAAGATCCACAAAACTTAATGTATTTTTGATTGATCTAACCTAAAACTAAACCAAAAGTGGAACTTTCAAACCTAATAATATCCAAGCTCGTCAGTCAAGGGAGCATTGCTGCATTACCTAAACAACTACTTCCTCCGTCCCATTTTATATGTCACCTTTTTACTTTGCACTTGTATTAAGAAATTATGTAACTTTATCCTTCTATCCTTATTTAATGTTTTCTTAAGTCAATTTTATAATAAATGATGAATACATTTTCAAGATTAATTAACTACTCTATCAAAGGTATAATAGGCATAGTTTATGCAGAAATTTTATAAAATGACAAGTATTGTGGTCCAACTATTTATAGAAAGGGATGAAATATAAAATGGGACGGAGGGAGTAGTGTGTTTGCCTGTCTAATAAGTAAACAGAAGGCAAAAATAGAAAACATAGGGGACAACTGCAAAAACCAACTTTTACCAGAAAACTTAAAAATGCCCAAAGTAAAAACAGTAACAGAATCACTTGAAAGAAGAATCTCAATGAGATACCGGTAGGGGAGGATATCATTGTCATCTCAAAATAGCTTCTTCATCCATCCTCCATCATGCTGCTGCTATCCGATCAAAGTTGCTTCTTCATATTCTCCCATCCACAACTCAAATCGGAGACACATTCAGCAACTACCTAATAATCTAAAAATCGTGAAATGTTTTGGTCCGACTGATGGATCCTGATCCTACCATGCTGTGTATAACAGATACTTGAGACTACATTGATTCAAAAAAAAAAAAACTAAAGAAGATAAAAATCTCATTATCTTCTCTAAGACACAGTTGGTGGTTTCACCTATTTCAGTCAAAAGAATAGGGAAGGTTACCTACTAATTTAACTAACATCAATCTGGAGTTTCTAATTGTTTTCCAGTTTTGGATGGATGAACAAAATACCTCCCCCTTTAACCTAATCCTCTGTCTGAAATCTATGTTCAATAACAAGTGCTACATAAAGCTAAACTGCCCTGCAGTACTCCCACTGCAGGTTGGACACATTGCACCAATTGAACCAGCTTCTAACTGGTTAGAATCTTGATAAAACAGATTTCTGCACCAAACGCATACCATAGTCACCTGATTACTGCCAGCTAAATTTGGCATTAAATTGTCTTTTCCGAGCCAAAATGACGAATTAAATCCTTGTTCTATTGCCACATCGTAAGGTAAAACTCGAGGCTCTTCTTGAAGGGAATTTGAACTCTGTGTGCTCATGAAACTATATTCCACTGGTCCACTTCTGTCTGAGCTCAACCCATCAAAGCCAGTGTTGCCATCATACTTCTCATTCTCTCCAAAAAGATTGGGAACCTGTCCAAAATAGCAAGTTAAGAAATATATGATAAGTTATCGAATATAATGGTTAAAAAATTCACAACACTCTTCATAACTAAAAAAATATCTGCAAGTCTTTTCTGATCGTTTCTAATAGGAAAATTGGTTAATTAAGAGTATATGCAATGAGAACTGCAACTACTACTTAACTAATATGCTATAGCATTTTTCTTCAAATGCATGGCAGAATGATATATTTTTCAAACTAAAATAGTCAGACACACATATTATATATATACAGAAAGAAAATTAGTCCAATATATTATATTGCATACCTTATCTGACAAAACATCATAAGTCTGGAAACAATTAGATGACTGCGCTACTGAGGTTGAATTGTCTGCTGAGCCACCTAGCATGACATTTTCTACACCCGCTCTCCAAATGCTTCCAGCCATGACATCCTCGTTACGTTTGGCATCTCCACAACCAAAACTAGTAATGATCTTCTTTCCAGAGTTATCAACTTCATCTAATTTGTGTTCATTCCACAATTGCCTATGAAAAACGGTGTTGAAATTACTTCCAAAATCCCCTGCTTTTCCCTTGAAAGACGAATCACTTAAATCAATCCTTACTTCTCCGTGTTTATCGGTCTCCAATCTTTTCTGGAGATTATCCTGAACGCCATATGTTTCCTCCATGCCAAGTTGGAAAGTTGTGCAGTTCAAATTTGCACCTAGATCCACATGAGAATTGTCGAAAACAACATTTAGATCATGATGTCTAGGGTTTTCGAGACAATCAAATTTAGATTCTTTCAAAGAGTTGTTATAGCTCCTGTGCATGGTATATTCCTTGGTAGAAGCTTCTGGTACATTGGTTGTAGAAAACAATGCACTTGCAGACCTTTGCAGATCATTACCTTCCAGTGTGCTTTGGTAAACTTTGGTATCGTCATCTTCTGCACATGATGCCCTTGCATTCATGGCCGGAAAAAGCGGGCAGAATGCAAGACTTTTTTCCTTCTCTATGTCACTGGCAGTAACTTTTTTCACAGCATGATTGTCACTAGAAGTAAATCCCACTATATTACTTCTAACACTCTGCAGCTCACTAATCTTGGGCTCATCTGCACTTGTTTTCAAATCATTAAAAATCAGAGATTCAACCTCACTGTTCTTGTCACATGCCGGAGAAAGCAGACTACTCTCATCACCTTTCTTCTGTCTAAGCTCCTCTAGAACGCAAGCAGAAACATCAACCGCATCTCTTTCAGCTGTATTTACATGTTTATCTGGATGTGGAACAAATGCATAATTGTCCTCTTTCATAATCAGCTTATTGTCATTTGAATCAACAAGACTGCCACACTCCTTATTTTCCATATCAGACATCATGCTACTAGGTTTATGCTCACCTACGCAACCAGAAAGAACTCCGACATAATCTACAGTGGATCCTTCCTTGTCACAAGATGGGGTACCTGTGCTGCTCTTTAAATCTCTGTTTCCTTTAGATGTTTCTGCCAGAAAGGATACACCATTCACATCATCAATGTTCTTCCCTGAGAGATCTTCAGTATGTGGAATTTGTCTGGCTTTTATCAAACTATTCCCACCCGGCAGACTGGCATTACTGCATAAAACAGTTGTTGACTCAGTATCTACAGACCTACCATTCTCTACTTTGCTCTCATCCACTGTAGGGAAAAAATTGCCATCTTCCATACTAACACCACACGAAACAACAATGTCATTTGAACAAAGTAGACCTTCCTGTTCAGGTTCTTCTATGTTGGAGCCGACAATTACTTTGCTTATATCCACACATGTTTTTTCATTCGTTGAAATAGGGGAACGGCTCACAGAACTCCTTTCCTGGTTATGACAACCATTACTGGTTCCTTCAACTGCAATATCAGCAAACAGTGAGTCACGTGGTGTTCCACAATAATTATTATCATTGTTATTGAATGTAACTGCTTCAAAACTTAAACACAAAATAGTTTTATTAGGGGCAGTATCCATAGCCTCACCCAGACCTTCTAGTTTATCGTCAGTCTCCATGTGATCCTCCTCCTGGATTTTACTAGTTGGTGCAGGATTGTCACCAGCATCTGTAATTACACCAGCAATTTCTGTCAAGTTCCTCGGCAAAACAACTGAATCCTGCATAATGGGATCCCTCAGCATGGCTCCACTAGACACCACAGGTTCAACGCCCCCTCCCAATTTGATTGGAAGCGATCCATCCACAGTCTTTACCTGCTTCTTAACATGGTTCCCAACATGACCATTGTATCGATGCTTTTCTTCAAATGTCTTATGGCAGAATTGACATTCAAATTTTCCGTCTCTAATTATTACCCCGTCAGTAATGGATTGACCACCATTTCTAGATCTCCTTCTCTGATGAGAAAATAACTGGTGCTGCAATAAATCATCCTTATTATTAAACGTCACATTGCATTTGTCACAGTGCAAGAGATCTCCTACTAGGACCTCCGATAGTTCTCCAAAATTCACTAGAACTTGCAACTCCCCATGACCAACAGCAGGGGATGAGTTATGAAAAACAGAGCTTTCCTTTTTGCCACCATCTTGAATTCTGAGATCTGAAGTCTGAAACATATTTGATGCATCAAAGCTCCATGTAAGGGGAAAATAAAGCAGGACGAGAAAAAATGTATTATTTTTTTAAAAAAATGGTTAAGCTTACACTAACCAAAGCACATGCATTGGTGATCTCAACAGTTCCACTGCCATTCGCATATGTTGGAAGATTTTCATTCCTTTCACCATGAAGAAAGAGCAAATATGAAGAGACTTCCTTGCACGTGCCAAATTGCCGTCCATTAGGGCTGAGAAATTCAAATGTCTTACGTCATCTAAATTGAACGCATATAAGAGAGAGAGGAGTAAACAAATATCACAATACTAATTCCAAATCATGTGTAAACTGTTGGATAAGCTTGGGTTTTGTTCAAGCTACAAATGTCAGCAATTGCAAATTATGATAACAAGAAGAACCAATTAGAGAAAATGAAGGGAGATGGCTGGAAAAAGTAACCTTAAGATGTTATGAATCTATAAACATGATGCATGTTACCTCTCCTATGTGGTTTGCGAGCTATTGCATAGGAGCGGGGGTTTTACCATGTGCGCACCCAAAGGGTAGCGGCTGCGGATTTCCCTTGTCATAAAAAAAAATACAAATTTTTGGTAAGGGTGCTTTTGCCTCGAATAAGTAAATTTTATGCTTCTACTTTTTACAAGAAGCTGAAGTTTGTAACTTCTCCCACAACACCAAAAAACTACTTCTTCTGCTTTCAAAAGCACTTCTCATTTTTTGCCAAATATCTCCAATCTCCAAAAAGAGTGTTTTCTTTTGGAATGAAAAAAATGCTTTTAACTTGTCAAAAGCTTGGTCAAATAGGCTATAAATGTCCTTGAGGAAATCAAAGAGACCAAACTGAACAAGGTTATTGCGGAAAAGGAAAAAAGCAAAGTCATATATATATACAATATTCGAATATACATTCTATTCAAATATATTTGTAAGGAAAAATTCTTCCAATAATTTTAACTTTAGTGATCTCCCTTTGGTAAATAAAATTCTTACTTACAAAAAGAATTCTAGAAATAATTTCATTTTTCTAATCTGTATACAAAATAGTAGCATCAACCTTTTTCAAAGCAAATATTCCCTCTGTTACATTATACGTGTCTTACTTTCCTTTTTCGTTTGCTTCGTGAAGTACATCAACTTTCTAGATTTAGTAATTTTCGAATTCCAACACTAATCACTTTACCCTTAATGGCACTTCCTTGTAGAAATAATACTGCATGTTTAAAACACAAGATTTAAAGGGCACATTTCATATGTTATACACACCTTTAATTTAAGACCACGAGATTCAAAATCTTCGCTACATTCTTTAAACTTTGAGCCTAGGCAAACCAAGACAATGAAATGAGGGAGTAACTTCTATAAAGTTGCAATAGAAACAAGTGAAGAAGTTTTAGGCATACAAACCTATGAATTGTATCGCCAAGAAAATATAATCCCGATAAATGTGAAAAAGAATGGCCAAGGAAATTGATATGTAGGACTAAATTACCAACCAAAGTAGCTTGCTTTGGATGGCTTGCTACCCTCAGGCTGCAGAAGAGAGGATTTATTCTTTGCAGCAGGTGCTTTTATGTGAGAATGCTAGTGAAACGGTGGATTACATGCTACTCTAGTAGCTTTCATCGCAGATTTGGTCTATATTTTTATGCATTTTTGGAGTTCATTGGGTAATGTCATCAAATTTTAGAGAGCTACTCATATTTGGCAAACACAGAGAATTGTCAGGAGACATAAGAAGCTTTGGAGGACAGTCCCCTTGTGCATAGCATGGACTATATAGCTAGAAAGGAATAAAAAATGCTATGGTGGGAAGAGGAAATGAGTAGCTGTTACAAAATTTAAATCATAATTTTTTGTTTCGGAATAGAGGGTCTTTTGCAACTGATGTGTTGGATGTTCTGGACTTGCTAGTCTTGTCATAATTTGGACAAGTCCAGTTTGTGTGATCTTTTCAGACCATTTTGTTACCAAGGACATGACCCAAGATAGAAGGACATGGAGGTCAACAACTGGGGTAGAAGATTAAGAGGTAGTCAAGCTTTGTCTATTTTCCCTCACCAGTTTTGCTATTATTACTCATATGCATATTTTCCTTCAATTCTATTATTACTTATTGTTTCCTCTGCTTCGATTATCGTATTACGTGTTATTGCTACTATTCTCTTCTCCATTATGTTTCAGCATGGTTGCTTCACTACTATATTTTCCTTTCCATACTGGTTTTTATTATGCTTTACTTGAGTTGAGGGTTTATCGGAAACAACCTCTCTACATTCACAAGTAAGGGAAAGGTTGTGTACACACCACCCCCCTCCCCAAAAGATAACACTAGGTATGTTGTTGTTGCTGTTATCAAAATAAATAAATATGATAGGAAACAAAACGCTAGTTGTATAACTCAAACTCCCCAATGAAAGAGTCACTGCCAAATCACTTCATTTATTTCATTATCATCTATGTTAGGCTTTGATGAGAATCATGTCCCTAGAGACATCAAGATCCAGTTGCTTACCATAAATGATAAAAAAAATCAACTATGCATCAATCCTAAATTAGTTAAATTCAGTTCTATGAATCCTCTGTATTCATTGCTTTCTGTTCAAGTGCATTTGCTCAATATTTATGGTTAAACTTTAAAGCCAAATTAGAGTTCTCTAATACCCTAACCATAAAACACTCGTGACAAGAAAATCAATAAAGGTAACAAAAGGCAATAAGAGAAACAAAAGCATTTCTAAAAACCTTATGTAGCGTCGACAATGCAACCATGAACGGCCTTCTTTCCTCTTAATAGAAAGCAAAAGCTTCCAACTTTTTGGCAGCACACTCCCAAACTCATCTGCATCCACAATCCTCCTCTTCTTTCGCGTACTCCCCCATTGCCCATTCAATCTCCCCAGAAACCCTAACAACTCCTCTGCACTCCCCAACCCCTCTGTCCTCCGCCTCAGTTCTAGGCCAAACGGATCCACCAATGCTCCTAGAACTGCCAAGTCCACTGGTATACCATCCTTATTCATGATCTCTTTATCGCTATCATCCACATTTTGATAAACTACAATGTCCTTCACTACCTCATCCACTTTAACCTCAGCCACCCGGACACCATTCTCATTCTTCCTAGGCCGACCTCGTTTCCTTTTCTGCCCAACTGAACCCACATTGGCCAATTCGAGCCCGGGAACAGGCACATGCGAGGGCACAGATAAGGAATCGGAATAATCAACTCGGATAGGTACCAAATCGGTAGGGTTCTTTTGAGTACCCGAACCAAATAGTTGTTTAAGAAGGGTAACGATTTGGGAACTCTCCGAATTCGCTGGGCCATTGTTTGGTGATGGATTCTGAAGAGGGTGAGGAGAATTACGGAGGTGAGGTGTACGGCTACGGATGGCAGAGGAGGAAGCAGAGGCGGAGGCAGCGGGGGCAAGACGGAGACGGGAATATGTTTGTTTGCGGGACCCAGCGGATTCATTAAAAACGGAACGGTCGATTTTAGGGATAATGACATCGTCGTCTCGGCAAGGGTTGAAAGCAGCGGTGGAACAGAGGGAGAGAGAGTAAAGTTCAGATTGAGAAAGGAGTCGGAGATCAACGGTTGGGATTGATTCTGCTTGAAGTGCGCCGTCAGGGACGGTGGCGGAAGAAGAATCGACGGTAACGGAAGCCATGAAAAAAGAATTGTATAAGTTTTGGGAGGGAAGATCGATTTGGTTTTACTTTTCAAGGATTTTTTAACTGTTGCTTGGTTTTGTGAACTTCTTTTTATTGGAAGAAAGAAGAAGCACAGCAGAGTGAGGCAATAGGTTTATAGCTTATAGGCCTGTTTTATTTGGTTTGGATCGGTTACTAGTAAAAATCAAAATTAAACCAACTTAATCGGTTTTAAAATTATCAAAACCAAACTAAATCAAATATAATACTATATATTTATCAATTTGGGTGTTTTCGATTTTGGTTCAGTTTGATTCGGTTATTAATTATAGACAAAAATAAAAGAAATAATTCAGGCAAAACATGAAAAAAGTGACAACAATCAATTCAAAACGAAAATAGTTAGAATGACATTACATAACTTTCAACCATTTACTATGAATAAAGCTTCAAAATTCATTATTTTGGCTAGAAGAAAGAGACCGTGACATTTTTAATCTCATAAAAAATTGTCATAAACACTCATATACATAAAACCGATAAGATAAATATTATCACCTTGGCATTGTTGCTTTCATAAGTAAATTATAAATAAATTTTGATGAAAACACATGTAAGATCTTTAAAATTCTTTATAAAAATAATATATTATGTATATATATAATAATAAAATATATGTATATAATATTGTCGGTTAGGTTTGGTTATTTCTTTGAATTTTTTCGAACAAAACCATAATATCCCCAAATAATATCAATTTTTAAAAATCTAAAACCAAACCACACCTAACCCAAATAAAATAGATTTGGTTCGATTTTTATATTTAAATCAGTTTTTATCCAAACCGTAATAACACCTAATCACCATTAAAAAAATAGCACTCACATTTTTTTTATTAAGAATTGAACCTAAGAACTTAAGATTGTTAATTTACTTCCCTGATTATAAGTAGATATGTAAAAATTGAATTAACTGATAAATCGAATTGAAAAAAATATTAGAGTATTAATTTATCGATATTTAGGCTAACAATTTTAAATGGCTTTGTAAGTTTTTTTTGGAAAAAATGTCTAATTAGATGTACAGTTATATCATATCTACTAATTCAATTTAAGCTTTTAAATAATTATTTATTATTTCATTATTTATTAATGAGAAAAAAGATAAATATACCTCCGAACTATCGTAAATGGTATGCAGATATCCTCCGTCATACTTTTGGGACATTGGTGCCCCTGCCGTTCAAAAACTAGAGCATATATGTCATTCACTCTAATGGAAGACTAAATAGGGACACGTAGCGCAATCTTATTCGTAGATTCGATATTTAACAAATATTGGGTCGGTGGATAAGATTATGATACGTGTATGTCCGTTAGTATAAAGGATATATATGCTCTAGCTTTTGGACGGCAACTGCACCAATGTCTCAAAAATATGACGGAGGGTATATGTAGGGATGGCAATGGGGTGGGGTGGATGCGGGTGGGGTGGGTTTAAGGCTATGTGGGGCGGGGTGAGTTTAAGGTTGTGTGGGGCGGGGCGGATGCGGGGCGGGGCGGATGCGGGGCGGGTTGAAGTGGGTTTTTAAAATATTAATGTGGGGCGGGGTGGGTTGCGGCTATATGTGATTTTATGTGGGTTCAAACTTAATTTTAACTTTTTACATGTTACAAGAGTGATAGAGCATTATTTATTAAGATAATTTCATTAAAGCTAATAAAATATTCAAGATAATAAATGAAAATGGTTTAATAAAAAATAATACAATTTCTTACATATTTTCCAATTGACCTCTAAAAAATAAAATTTTAAGTCACTATCCTATTAAATTAATACAACTTAATGAAAAACTAAATTTATTTTTATGAATTTTATTTTTAGTATCAAACATAACTAGAAAAAGAAAGTATTAAAAAAATTATGCGGGACGGGTTTATGCGGAGTGGGGTGGGGCGAGGCGGGCGGGTTGAAAATGAAAAGAGTTGTTATGCGGGGCGGGGCGGGGCGGATTAAAATTTTTGCGGGTTAAGCTCACCCCGCACCGCCTCCGCCCCACACCACCCCATTGTCATCCTTAGGTATCTGCATACCATTTACGATAGTTCGAGCGTATATTTATCCTTTTCCTATTTATTAGTTATATATCATATGGATTCAGATACATTAAAATACATCACTTCTTAAAAATAGCCTAAAGTAGAGTTTTTTCCACATAATTATCTCCCTAAAATAAAGTCCTCTCACTTAATTATTTTTCTAAAATAGAGATTGCCACTTAATTATTTTTCTAAAATAGAGTCTTACCCGCTTAATTATCTTCCTAATTTATTCTTATTTCCATAAAATAAAGTCCTTCGACTTTATTATTTTCCTAAAATAGAGTTCTACCACTTAATTATTTCCTAAAATAGAGTCTTACACACTTAATTATCTCCTTAGTTTATTGTTTTCACTCCAAATCAGCTCAATGTCTCTCCTGATCTTTCTCCTCCCATGTTCCGACTCCAATAGGAGTGCGCAAATGTCTCTTCCCATGTTCTGACTCCAATGTGCAAAACTCGAACCAATAAATCGAACTG
Organism: Solanum piurae; assembly: GCA_029582685.1. Lineage (NCBI taxonomy): Eukaryota > Viridiplantae > Streptophyta > Magnoliopsida > Solanales > Solanaceae > Solanum > Solanum piurae. The sequence continues at coordinate 7,523 of JAJOOO010015434.1, read as the reverse complement.
AAAAAGTGTTATTGGTTTATTATTATTGGGTTAACGAGTTAATGATTTTTTAATAATTTTATAATAAAAATTATCGAATTATCAGTTCAATTTTGATATTTAATATTAGTTTATTGGGTGAACCAATAATCCATTAAGACTATAGTAATTTACTATTTTATTCCTACATAAATATAAAATATTAATCTCAGTACCTTAACTGATATTGTCTTTGTCCTTTAGCCTATAATTCACACTCCATAGTGACTTTGAGTTCACAACTTTGCATTATACAAAAGGTCAAAACCTAAAGTAAGAACTTTATTCCTCTTAATTTCTTTTGTGTTATCCTTGAATGGTAGTTATTGCTATTCTATTTTATGAGTGTTTGTAAAGTTATATTATTGTTTTTTCATGTCAAATTGTTGAAGAATATATATTTGTTCTATAAACATTTTCTTAATGGTTAAATAAAAAATCAAACCAAAATTGATAAATCAAAAATTGATAAAAAAATATCTTATTATTTTGATTATTGGTTTATGGTAAAATGAAACACCAGTTGTATAACTCAAACTCCCAATGAAAAAGTCACTATCAAATCACTCCGAGATCGTTTGGTGTGAATGATAATATCAAATAGTTCTAGGATAAAACTAAAATGTTACTTTTCACATTCATGTATATTTACATTATTTTTAATAACATGTATAGCAACAATCACAATCTTTACTACTCCTTGTTTTTATGATAATTCTTGATATCTTTCTATTAAAAAATTACACTATATAAATATAATTTTTATTTATAAATTTAATTGACTAATTCTTATATTTATTTATATTTTAATTTCTCATAAAACCTCTTTTACTTTAACAAACTTAAGGTGAAAATTCTATTTTTAATGTGAATAAAAAAAAGTTTTATTTTTAATTACATACGGTACCATCATAAAATGCAAACAGTAAAATATTTAAGCTAAATAAAATGAAAAAATAATAATTTAAGAATAAATAACTAAGAGCCTGTTTGGATTGGGAGCTCTAAAGCTTGCCAAGAAAATAAAATAAAAATTAAATAAACTGAGTGATATTTTTTGTAAAGAAATAACTATATTTTAAAATTTATGTCATGCTGAATAGTAATATTCATGGTAGTTATTATTATTCTATTTTATGAGTGTTTGTAAAGTTATATTATTGTTTTGTCGTGTTAAATTGTTGGAGAAGATATATTTGCTCTATAAACATTTTTTTATTGGTTAAATAAAAAACCAAATCATTAAAGACCAAAATTGATAAATCAAAAATTGATAAAAAATATCTTATTATTTTGATTATTGGTTTATGGTAAAACGAAACGCCAGTTGTATAACTCAAACTCCCAATGAAAAAGTCACTACCAAATCACTCCGGAATCGTTTGGTGTGAATGATAATATCAAATAGTTCTAGGATAAAACTAAAATGTTACTTTTCACATTCATGTATATTTACATTATTTTTAATATCATGTATAACAACATTCACAATCTTTACTAATCATTATTTTTATGATAATTCTTGATATCTTTCTATTAAAAAATTACACTATATAAATATAATTTTTATTTATAAATTTAATTGACTAATTCTTATGTTTATTTATATTTTAATTTCTCATAAAACCTCATTTATTTTAACAAATTTAAGGTGATTTTAATGTAAATAAAAAGAAAAAATTATTTTTAAATACATACAGTACCATCATGAAATACACACAGTAAAATATTTAAGCTAAATAAAATAAAATAAAATTATTTTTAAGAATAAATAACTACAAGCCAATTTGAATTGGGGGCTCTAAAGTTTGCCAATATAAAATTTATATCTTGCATATTATTCTGAATACAATCTATAATGGTATAACTTATCTTATTTGTATTCAAACCAAACGACGCTTCATTTATTTCATCATCATCCCATGCATCAATGATCAAAATCCAGTTGCCTACCATAAATGAAGTACATTTTTAAACTACACTGTGCTTCACTACCTTATTCGCCCTGCCATTCTCGTTCTTCCCAGGTCGACCTCGATTCTTTTTCTGCCGAATTGAACCCACATTGGCCGATTCAAGCACATGCGTGGGAGCAGATAAGGAATCGGAATTATCAACCCTATTAGGTACCGAATCGGTAGGGTACCCGAATAGCTGTTTAATAAGGTTAACGACTTGAGAATTTTCTGTGCCATTGTTAGGAGATGGAGGGTGAGGTGTACGGGTACGGGTGGAGGAGGAGGAGGAAGAGGGGGGAGCATAGGGGATACGGGAATAAGTTTGTTTGCGGGACGCAGCGGATTCATTGAAAACGGAACGGTCGATTTTAGGGATAATGAAATCGTCATCCCGGCAAGGATTGTAATCGGTGGTGGAACAGAGGGAGAGGGAGTAAAGTTCAGATTGAGAAAGGAGGCGGAGATCAACGGTTGGGATTGATTTTGCTTGAAGTTCTCCGTCAGCTACGGTGGCGGAAGAAGCCATGAAAATGATTTTGTATAAGTTTTGGGAGGGAAGGAGGATTTGTTTTTACTACTTACTGTTGTTTGGTTTTGTGAACTTGTTTATATATAGGTCATAAGTTTTGATTAGTTATTAGATTACGATAATATCATATAACTCTGTCTGCTAAAAATTTTATATTCACATTTCTCTTTTGGAATCTCTTTTATTAATATTCACATTTCTCTTTTGGAATATTTTTTATTAAGATTTGAATCTAAAAACTCAAGATTGTCAATTTATTTTATTGAACATAATGTAGATATGCAAAAATTTAATTGATACAATAAAAATCTTACTAAATTAATATATGTGAGATCATGAATATATCAAAATCATTGTACCTTACTAACTTATGTATCATATTTATTGAATTTATTATACATAAAGTACAATGTATGTGTATGATTAAGAATGTGTTTAGATTGATTTAAAAGTTGGTCAAACCTACTTTTAAGTTAGTTTTTAACTTATGAAACTGTTTGACTAATATAAAAATAACTTAAAATAAGTTTAAAATGACTTAAAATAAGTCAAAATTCAAAAGTAGGTCTCCCCCAACTTTTTATTTTTTTGAATTAAAAGTCATTTCAGTTTGACTTAAAAGCTACTTTTTTTTAAGTCAATCTAAACGGGATCTAAATTGTAAAAATAAATAATTCTTTGTAAAGATAAACTTATTATACATAATATTCACTTTTTCTTAGTAATTAAATATTATTCATTGTATATTTACTAAAAATATTCGATGTGTAATGGTGAGAGAATAAACTATATAAGGAAATTTCTTGAAGCTATATTCAAAAATGGTTTCTCATTTAAAAGGTGTCATAAAATCAATAATGACAGACAAATATGTAAAATATTATGTGTGTACAAAACAGATCATTCCACATGCAATAAAAGAAGATTTGTAGTCATGGCAACATTAAAACTTTTGAATGCAATGGGAAAAATTAGAGACAAGCTTCAACTAGATTTAAATTTTAACAAAAAAAAACACAATTGAATCATATTTCACTAGATAGTTTTAGATATATTTGTACTTTAAATAATTATTAATTTATAATATTAATGGAACCATACATTTATATAGGGGTCTTGTGAAAATATGTTATCTTATCGAAATGAGTAATTTTTTCGATTGACCTAAGTCAGGACCGGTATCTTAGAGAGATTATTAATGTACCGAGTATTAATTTAGTGAGGTTTACTTTATATATGAACAAATGAGTATGGGATAAAGCAAAAATAAATAAATTAGAGGAACATCTTTTTATCGGTTAAATAAAAAATTAAATTGTTAAGGACCAAAAATTGATAACGGGTCTTATTTTTTTAGTTATCGATTTAGCATATTTATAACATCGACAATACATAAATTCGGACTTAACCAACCAATAAGCACCAAGAACTACTAGGCAACACCCTGGAATAATTCAAACTCATTGTAATTGTCATTTTACTCTCTTTTTTTACGTCTATTAAAAAATAATATTCGAAAACAATCTCTTTACTTTCACAAGTTAGTGATAAGATTTGTGTACACTCTACACTCCCAAAATCAACTTGTGACATTTTATTAGGTGTGTTATTGTTGTATTTACACGTTCCAAAACTTTTATTCAAATTCATAATCACTTGTTTATAAGAAAAAAATCAGTTTCAGTATCGAAAAATATTTTTCAACACTCAATGCATATCAACTATGTTTAATTGGCGAACCTAAACGGGTTCTTACACTATTAGCGTGTTTTTTTTAATTGATTTCTCTCATTGTGTTCGCTATATTCATTGAATACAATTAAATGTGGATTAACGTCGGAAAAAATCACAGCGGTAAAACTTCCACTAACAAATATGATTTCATACTCAAAAGACTCAAATTTGAAATTATTGATAAAAAATAAAGAAATACTTACTGCTCAATCATAACTTTTATTAGTACACAATTAACATATCACTTGTAAGGTTAGTCAATTTTACTCATAAACCAGAGAGAAACATTTAATTTTTGACAAGATAATATTTATTCGAAGTTCGCCACATTAGTGATTGTGATTTTTTTTTTGTTTTCAAGGTCAGAAGTCAAAACTATAGTCCACGCGAGACATTCGTTATCTTGTTAAACTTTAAAGTTTGCCCATTAAAAAATGGATCTTAAAAAATTTAATATCTCTCATTCTTAAGATCAAATTTGTAAATCAAGTTTAAAGGGGATATGTCATTGGGCCCAACTTTTTCTTTCCAGAGCCTCAATTCTAAAGCCCATTGGCCTGTTAATTCCGAGTGTGCCTTCTTGAAGAACACTAGGGCCCAAACTTCTTCCTCTTAAATTTGAGGCTTCTAATTGTAATTTCTTATAGCAGAGGCAGAGCAAGAATTTGAAGATTATGACTCTCGATTTTATTTCTAGAATATTATTTTATATAGAGATAAGTATTGAAAACACTCATAAACTTGGAGTGAATTATTACTTTAGTCATTCAACTATTGTCACCTTTAAAGACACGCCTCTACTTGATTAAGTGAATTTAAAAACACCCCTCTTATGCCACATGTCATCCGCCCATGCTTATAGAGAATAGATTTTTTTTTCAAGTGTGGTTGGAGACCCAATTTTAAGGAGAATTTCCGCATATAGCCACCAAAAATAGCTTAATTATGCTCCATAGCTATAGTTTGCTAATTACGATTCGTAGCAACATGTTAGAGGGAGGAGAGAGGCGAGTGAGATTGGAAAATAAAGGAGAGAGGTGAGCGAGATTGGGAGAGGGAGGAGAGAGGCGAGCGAAAGAGGGCAGAGAGGCGAACTGTATATGTATATCTGTCAGATAAATTGTATATACGTAACTGGTATACATATGTATTTGTATATCTGGCGGGCGAGATTGAGAAAAGGAGGAGAGAGGCGAGGAAGATTGGGAGAGGGAGGAGAGAGGCGAGCGAGTGGAGAGAGACTAATTGTATTTGTATATCTGTCATATAATTGTATATTTATATATATAATCTGTATTTGATAACTTTATATATGTATAAAGGAGGAGAGAAGCTAGAGAGAGGTAGAGAGGAGACAAAAATATAGCTAAAATTAAATTGTGGGCCGTAATTAATTCAAACTATAGCTATGTTAGCTAATCAACTTGTATATGTTTGCTTATTCTTGTAATTTTTCCATTCTCTATTTTACTTTCCAAATATAGGGAATGTAGAGTAAAATAGAGTGGGGTTGGAGATGTTAATTTCTCCTTTTAGCGACCGAATTGGATGGTATGGATTATGGAATTAGAACCAATGCGGCTAATTATGTAATGAATTATTTTGGTTAATGAGGTTCAAAAGTACCTAAAGTTGGGCCGGGCCATATTTGCCTTTGAAGGGTTGCTAATCAAATCAGTTCACCAAATGTCCGAACTAATTATCTCTAAAATAACTTTTAAAAATGACTATAGTTTGAGATTAATTAGAAATAATAGTTATAATTTTCTTAATTATGATTTATAGTTACATATATATTAGAAGGAGGAGAGAGATGAACGAGATTAAGAGAGGCGAGCGAAAATTGGGAGACAAACAAGAGAGAGGTTGAATACATGTTGTATTCAATGTATCGTCAATGTAATTAATTTATATAAATGAATACAATTGAATCAAAAACTAGGTGAGCGAGATTAGGAGAGGGAGGAAAGAGACGAGCGAAATTGAGAATAGAAGGAGAGAGACGAGAGAGACCTAGAAAAGAAAGGTTGAATACATTATATCAAGTTACATCATACTTATCTTTACTACCATACTTTTTGTATTAAAACATACTTTAATATTGAGTTGAAAAATATTTATTTTCAATCGGACCAGTCTAGATCAAATTCCTGTCCCCCGTTATTGTATTGTAGCATGCATTTTCAAAGTCTTCGTTCTTTTCATAGCAGGTCAAACAATAGTAGCAACTTTGTGAAACATGAAAATGAATTACTGTATTAAACAAGACAATGGTAACAAAAGCAGATTGTTGCTATCAACGAAAAAATTATTCCCTCCGCTCTATTTCGTGAGATGTCATTTGACTTAATATGATGTTGAAAAAAAAAACTTTGAAATTTGTAATCCAAAATAATCATTAGATATTTGTGCAGTTATTAATCATTTAATAAGGATAGTTTTTTTAAAAAAAGTTAAATTATTTTTAATTATAATAATATGACTTTTTTTTTTGAAACAGATTAAAAAAATAAAAAGCAAAATGCATGTGGACCTATTCCTTACCAACGACAGACAAAGACCCTATAATAAGACCTTAATGTTTTTTCTTTATTAAAACAAAAAAACATGTTGTGGAAAATTTTCATACAACTTGATTGTTTACTTCTGACTTTTCCTTTATTATATTTTAAAAAGTGAAATCCGTTGATTAAACCAAATTGCACTTCTTCAAAACAAGCACTTGGAAATTGGAAAGGATATCCTATTTCATTTATTAAATTTTAAGTTGTCTGTCATTTCTATTATCTAACGGTTAGAATTTTATACACAGATACACACACTCCCCACCAGCTGCCTTCTGTCCTTATAGTTTTTGCTAGATTGTTCTTGAGATAATAATTTTTTATTTACTTATCAACTATTAAAAAAAATAATAAGAAATTAACTTGTTTATCAAGAAAATATGTTTTATGAAAAATATTCTTGATCGTACCAAACACACCCTTTAAAGAGGAAAAAATTCAGCCAAAAAAAAGAGATTAAAGGTTCGATTAGAACACGGCATGATTGGCACGGCGGAGTTTCCAATATATTTGAAGCCTTTTATTTGTTGTATTTTTTCTAATTATTTGGCTCGTTATGTCATTAAGTTCTTCATTTCGCGTCTAAAAAAAATAACAAGAAATATATTTAATGAAATTCTGCAAGTTTGTCTCAAAAAGATATAGTGACGCAAATCTTATTCTTATTTTTGAGGAGAGGTAGAAATTAAAAGGACTATTTTTGATAAAATCTTTGTTCGA
>JAJOOO010015433.1:0-44063 GCA_029582685.1 Solanum piurae | reverse complement strand
AAGAAGATAATGTGAATTTCTTCTTTAAAGTGACTTAAAAAATTGTTGAATAGTGAAGAAGAAGAAAAGAAAGTATTGAAGGTTGGAATAATGGTGAACAACAAGGAAGAAGAAAGAGAGGGAGTGGGGGTGGGGTGGGGGTGAGGGTGAGCGTGGGGGTGGGGGTGGGGGTGAGCGTGGGGGTGGGGGTATGCATTTATAAATTAATCAATTGATATAATTAATTTTCAAAAAGTGTTTAAGAAAAAATAGTGAATAAGTAAAAAAGAAATAAAGATTAATGACATGGTGCCTACATGGTTATGATGTGGCGCTTACGTGGCTATGATGTGGCGGGTGAGAGTGGTGTTATAGTCTCAAGGTGGAAAAAAAATCACTTCAAAGATCTTAAGGGGGTTATTTAAACGTCCGTGTAGTTTAAGTACTAAAGTAAGTTATCCGACCAAGTTCAGGGGTTTTTTTATGTCTTTTCCCTAAAAAAAATCATTTGTTTTGAACAGATCAAGAGAAAAGTTAGTATTTTTTTTAGTGAAAATTACAAGAATATACAATTTAAAACTTTTATTAACAGAATATGCACATACTTTTTTTTAATTATAAACTTAGATTTTTAATTACCAATATGGCAAAGATTGGATTTTTCGTGTTTTATTAATATTATTAATTTAATATTAAACTTTCCCCTTTTTGTGGATTATGTGCATAATTTATGGGGATGGATAAATATGATAGTATTACTTTTTTCTCATTTTTTAACTTCTCAATTAAAGTTTAATGCCTACACGTTTTCTTCTCTTTTTTTTTCTTTTTTTTTTATCTCTCTTCCCTTTTGAGCTAATGTATGTATGTAGAGAAAAATATTTATGTATTTGACCATATATTCTCCCCATAGCATGTATTTTGGTTACTTTTTAGTATGTAAACTAGTTTTGGCAGAAGTGTTTTCTCCATGGTTGTGGTGCAAAAACTGTCAAAAATGATTCTTGTGCTCTTAATTTGCACCGATTATTATAGGAAAAAGAAGGATATTGACTGAAACAAGGATATACATAATGTTTTTTGTTATAGATTTGGATAACAGTTTAATTGGTATTTTTAATCATTTTGATGCATATTTTTTGTTCATCCATCTAAATATCATATATTTATTAGTGTATATATTGTTACAATGTTGGTTTCATTGTGGTATTAAAATACAATTTTTATTTAGTTATCTTTATAGAATCACGTAATAATGTTGGTATATATATATTACCAACAATCAATACATATTATACCAACAATTGAAATGAATATATAAGTTTGATATTCAAAAATATAAGTTTATGTTTATCTCAGAAAAAATTGTAGTTTATTTTCACCAAGAAAATAACAATGTATTAAACAAAGTTCCCTTAAACAAACACTCAAACACCATTGTTATAACATTTATTACTCCCATATTACAAATTAGCCAATAACTTTTCATTTTACACCAATATTACGAAAATCATACTTTTAAATGCTTAATATATATATTTAATACATAACCATATATATCAGACTTTACATAACCATTTTCTTATATAAATTTGGTATATAAAAAACTTAGTTTATATCATTAAATATCTCAAAAAAAATATGAATTGTATTTTAATCAAGAAAACAACAATGTGTTATTCAAACAAACACCAATGTTATAACATTCTATACACAAATATTACAAATTAGTAATTCAACATTCACCAATATAAGTACAAAGTGAAACCAACATTCTCCAAAATTAACTGAAATTCAATAAAACCATAAAATATCCAACAACATAAAAAGTTAAATAAAACCAAAAAATAATTATGACACAACAATGTTAATTCAGAGGTGGAAATTTGGGGCAAATCTTCTTGTTATGTCCGAGTGTACCACATTTACTACAACTGACTTTACACCTTTTGAATTTCCCTTCATTGAATCCCTTCTTACGGTCGTTATTTGGTGGTCTCTCTGGTTGTTTTCTTGCATCAGGTGGTGACACTATCTCTTCTAAAATATCTGATGGAATCTCTCATGTGCTTTCGCAAGGCAATGGTTCGAGAGTGCATAAGTATCTAGAAAATTCGTGTTACTATAATAGGCTGAACAATAACCCTCGCGATATTTGTTTTTGTATCTGATAGCAACAACTGCATGACTACTTTCATGTGTTACATTACACCTTATTGTTAATCAAAATTCAAAACAATTAGTGAGATTAGTAAATAACTAATACATGAACAACATATTACAATTATAATTTGATAAGAAATTCAGCAATATAGATATAATAACAGAATGGTGTTTACAATTTAATGCAACATAACAAATTGATTTTTATATTAGTATACAACATGTTCCGTTTATATCAGAATGCTAATCATGTTGGTATACAAAATGATTTTACCAATTAAGTTAGTATAATATTATGTTGGTATTTTGGTATGAAATACACCAACACGAACTAATAAGTGTTTTAACTAATTTAATGTTTTTTCTTTAAACTTTTGATGTATATATCTTAAGCCTACCAAAAGCCACATACACTACAAACCACAAGATTATTTAACAACAACGAAGTATACCACAAACATTACCATATACACCAAGCAAAGTTAGTGTTTATAATTTATACAAAATATATCAAATTTACCAACACATTACCAAAAAATAAAGATATACAACAGATTATATTAAAATGATAATCATATTGTTATACAAAATGACTTTAACTAATAAAATAGTATACCAGTTTGGTTATTATTTTGGTATGAAATAAACCAACATACACTAATTAACAATTTAAAGAACATAATTATTTTAAACTTTCAATATATATATACCTTAATCTAACCAAAAATCTCACACAGTACAAACTACCAAGAAATTTAACAACACCTATGACACAAACAAGTGCGCATACACCAAGCTAATTGTTTGTGTGTGTGTGTGATTTTTTTTTTTATAAATTATCTAAAATTAATGAAATACACTAACACATATACCAAAAAAATAAGCTAAATATCTAAAATATATTAATTACACCATCATACACATCACTAATACGGTCAACTTTTGAATTAAAAATCAAGAAAAAAATTCCAAATTTTTTAATTTGATTTTGTAAACCAATCACCAATTACGTAGTAATAAATACACATACACCAAACAAATTTGGTGTATATTTATACCATATCAAATACGCTAACGCCATCAAACAAAATACTATTATTGTCAGATAGAAAAATAGAAATTACAAAAAAAAAAAAAATACCAAATAATTTAAATACGATATTTAAATCAATCACCAATTATGTCATGCTCTTTCCACACATACTTGTTGCATCCCATTGTCCATTGTGTTGAATTAGAATTTAAATCATGTTCATAACCATAAGTGAAAAAGCTTTAAGAATAAAGGAGGTAGAGTGTTTTGTTTTTGGTAAAATACGTAGTTTGATGATGTGATAGAATATGTAACAAATGCATTTAAATGTGGAAGGTAAATATAAAATGGGAGAAATTTAAGGAATGGGAGAAAATTGGGCCGCCTCTATTATTTTTTATTTTTTTTGGTAATATTATTTTCTGTTTTTAATGAGAGAAATCGTGGCTAATCAGGTCTCTATATTCCCTTTTTTATTAATTAATATTATTTTCTATTTTTGAAAAAAAAGTATTGCTATATTGATGAAAAATAAAACTATTGTTATAGAGTGGTTATTAAGGTTTTTATATTGTATATTTATGCTTTTTACCCTTTTTTTAAATAGAGAGAGTATTAGATTTACAAATGTTTAACTTTCTTATCAAATTCTTTCAATTTTTTGCTCTCTAGACTCGGGCATCCTCACCCAAAAAGAAGTAAGAAGTCAAATCTACCACTATCTAATGGGATTTCCAAATTATATTATACACATTCCAGTAACGACAAGTCTTTGCACAAAATCTGAAGCTGACAACAATAGGAAGTAGAAAATTAAGAGGTATTGTCCATAAAACTTACTCACACTTAATATTTATATCATGTATTTGAAATTTTCAAATATAGTTATTTTACTTAAATATAATTAATTAATATATATATTTATTTTATTAGATCACATAATCATTACAGATTATATTGATTTGATACGAACAATCGATCGCCTAAATTTTTACAGAACTTGTCGGAATTCAGCCTTGGATCCGAAAGGAAAAGGTATAAAATTTATAAGCAAAGTTTCCTTTACTAAAAGTTTCCGATATTCACCTTTTCTCCTCCATTAATTTCACTTTACTAACCACAATATTTGTACTCCCTCTGATTCTTTTTACAAGACATTATTTTTTAATTTATTTTATAAAACGATACCTTTTTAGTATTTGAATTTCTTAACTTAGAACTTTTTATTTACCTGAATAATGTGATATTATAATACTAAAAAAATTCATGACATATTTATATCCTAAATTCTAAAAATATTTTTATGTATTAAAAAAAATTGAAAGTCGTATCCATTAATATGTATTGTTGAAAAAAAATACCATTAAGTTATCTTTATATGTTGTACTAATAGGCAATTATAGTATATTTGATAGTATTAGTTAACTTATTCTTTAATTTTATTATTACTGTTATTGTTTTTAATTTGATTATCTTCACTATTTTTTTTTATCAATACTTCTGTTTATTTACTCTTTTTTTTCTTCCAAAAAATAATTGCAGCGTATGTGAAAATAAATGTTGTAATCTTGATAGTACAATAAACGGCTACATGCCATTTTCACAACATCTGTGAAGGGCTATAACTTTTGGGTCCCAAAAGTAAGTCACTCTCTTTTTCTGCGCTTCCTCGAAATTGTTCATCAGAAAGTGAAGTGACCATCTCCTCCAATCCTAGTGCACTCGGGGAAAACAAAAGATGTCTTCTTAAATACACTCTCTTTGCCTTTTTATTTATCAAATTTTGATTTTACACGTCATAGTAATGGGTCGTTTGATAGTTGGATAAAATAAACATTTATCATGTATTAAAATCTGTGTAACTTATACGACGTTTGATAAATGGATAAAAAAAAGTTATTCATATATATAATTAATACAATGTTTGATAGGTGGATAAGAAAAATTTATTCATGTATATATGATTAATACAACATTTGGTAGGTGGACAAAAATCAAAGTTATTCATGTATAAAATTAATACGACGTTTGATCAATAATTTTGAAATTCGCATAACTAATACATGTATAAATTATGAGGAAATTTGTGTATTATTTATGCGGAGTAGAAGGTGGAATGATTAATACGTGTATAACTAATACATGGATAAAAAGTTAAAATGACTATTATTTTTATCACTCCCACTTGACTACTTTCTTCTTCTACATAATTAAAGAAATATTTTAATTTAAATACAAAGTTAAAGAAGAAAATGGTATAATTGTAAACAAATTGTTTTAATTTAGAAAAATATTTAATTTTACTATTTTTTTTAATATAAAAAACTAACACCCAAAGGAATAATTTATGCATTACTAAACTCTACATAACTAAACCGTGCATAGGTAATACTTGTATAACTAATACTCACATTACTAATACTGCATAACTAATACCCATATTACTAATATTGTATAACTAATATTCACATTACTAATACTTGTATAACTAATGCCCACATTACTAATACATGTATAACTCTATCCTGCTACCAAGTGACCCCTAACTTTATGATTTTAATCCTATTAATTGATAGGGTCCTAAATATATTTACTCACTATATATTTCACAGATATTAACTCAATATTAGTAATAAATAAATGATATAATAGGAAAAAGAAAATTCTCCTTCGTTGATTTGTCAAAAATGATAAGAAAAAAGAAAAATCAAATTAGAAAAGATTTGTCAAATAAATAGGGACAAAGGGAGTACGTCTAATCATTAAAAAATAGTTATTTTAATTTTATTTTATTTATAAAAAAATATATAATTAAACATGACTTTATTTTCAACTTCAATTTTATTAATTTACAAAAGAAGTAACAATTTTTAGGGGTCATTTGATAGAGTATATAAAAATAGTACCCCCCTATTTCATATTAAGTGAATTTATGAGAAAAAAATTAAGGGCATGCTTTAAATCATAATTTTCACTATTGTCTTTTCTGAAATGATAAATATAACTTTGTAAGTAGTGTAATTCATTTCCTAAAAAATATAAAGCTTCAACAAAGAAAAGGACAAATATGGAGAAAAAAAATCAAACATCCATTTTGAACTTTGAATAACTCAATTGTTTTGAATAATTAAAAAAACCTCATTAATATAAAATAAAGAAAGTACTAAATAAATCTATTAACAATACTCAAATTAATTATGTTAAAGACTATTTTTTATCCGCCGTCTGATTTGATGTATTGAGAGTAATTCTATATAATTTGCTATAGTTATCCTATAATATGGAACATGTATATATCATGTTTGATTCAAAAACCTACCAAATGAAATATTAAATAGTAGTATTATTATCAATAAATATATATATATATTTTTTAATACAATCCAACCAAACTCCTACTTTGTATTTCTCTCATAGCATCTTCCAAAGGAATTGATTCTCCTTCTTTTATAAAATCTCCCTTTTCACCTTTTCTTTATTATCAAAAGGTAAATACGATGTGGTCACCCACCTCCGAAGAAGCATACTCGCTTCGTTTATTTATATTTATTAAAAAAAATATTAATATATTAGGTTTACTATTTTATTTTCATTAATTGAAAAAATTATAAAACTAATTTATTTATGAAAGAAGTTTTAATTTTTTCAAAAATATTAATTCTTTAAATAAATTAAAGATATAATAAGTATAAATACATCCAAAATGACAAGTAAACAAGGAATAAATAAAAAAATTAAAATTGAATAAATAAAAAAGGAGAGAGAGTGTAATTTACAGCAGCTCCAAAAGAAAATCATAGCTCACTCACTTGCCTTTTTCTTCTCCACTTCAGTTACCCCTATATATATACACATTTTGTACCTAAAGACACAACTTCTTCACATAGATCAAGATGGGTTGTTTATCTACTTTGCTTCTGCTATTTTCTCTTGCTTTTGCTTCTTTCTCCAGTAAGTTGAATTTAACCACTTTTTTTTTTTTTTTTATGTTAATAATTCGATTTCAATATTGTACATAGCTGAATCTGTCGTACTTGTTGTAAATTTCAGGTGCAGAAATCTCATCTCAAGTAGGAATATGCTACGGACAACTTGGAAACAATCTCCCAATTCCAAAAAATTCAGTTGACTTAATCAAAGGTCTCAAAGCCAAAAGAGTCAAGATCTATGATACAAATCCACAAATCCTTGAAGCTCTTAAAGGCACCGACCTTCAAGTTTCAGTCATGGTACCAAATGAACTCATCAACAATATCTCTACTAATCAAACCTTAGCTGACCAATGGGTAAAAAACAATGTTGTACCATTTTATCCACACACAATGATCCGTTACCTCCTTGTTGGTAATGAAATCCTTAGTAGCCCACCCAACACCACTTGGTTCAACCTTGTACCTGCTATCCGCAAAATTAGATTCTCCGTCAAGAAATTTGGTTTAGGAAAAATTAAAGTCGGTACTCCATTAGCTATTGATATGCTTGAATCGTCATTTCCACCTTCAAATGGTACTTTTAGGTCTGACATTTCGGAAAAAGTCATGAAACCATTGTTACATTTTTTGAATCGAACTAAATCTTTTCTTTTCATTGATGTTTATCCTTATTTTGCTTGGGCTGCTCAACCTACAGTGATTAATCTTGATTACGCCTTGTTAAATTCCAAGAACATTACTGTTTCGGATCCGGGTTCGGGTTTAATTTATACGAATTTATTGGATCAAATGATTGATGCAGTGTATTTCGCTATGAAAAGAGTCGGGTACCCGGATGTTCGGTTATTTATTGCAGAAACGGGTTGGCCTAATGCCGGCGGGGTGGATCAAATTGGAGCGAACATCCACAATGCAGCAACGTACAATCGTAATGTGATAAAGAAGTTTACAGCTAAGCCACCTATTGGAACCCCAGCTAAACCCGGAGTTGTTGTGCCGACATTATTATTTGCATTGTATAATGAGAATCAGAAACCGGGTCCGGGTACAGAGAGGCATTTCGGGTTATTGTATCCTAACGGAACAAATGTATATGGGATAGACTTGTCTGGTAAGACGCCTGAATCTGAATATAACGCGTTGCCTAGAGCAAGGAACAATGAACCGTATAAGGGGAAAATTTGGTGTGTTGTTGGTAGAAATGCAAATGCGTCGGAGTTGGGTGGAGCAATGTCGTATGCTTGCGGGCAGGGTAATCGGACCTGTGATGAGATCCGACCCGGAGGGAAATGTTACAACCCGAATTCTTTGGTGTCACATGCCAATTATGCATTCAGTTCTTATTGGTCTCAGTTTAAGTCATCTGGTGGAACTTGTTATTTCAATGGGCTTACCATTCCTACCAAAAAAGATCCAAGTAAGTACTTATTCGATAAATTTTTAAATATCTACCTCGAGTATAGAGCCATTGATGTTGCTTCCTAGTACTCCCTCCGTCCACAATTGTTTGTCAGGTTAAAGTCATGCACATTCCTCAAGGAAAATTTAATAGAAGGTATAATTTGACTAATATAATCCTACTATACTAAGAATACCAAAAGTCTACATAACTTTTCAATTGAACTACACTATCATTAAGGATAGAATTGGAAAAAAGTGATTAATTGTTTCTTGATTGTTTAAATTGACAATTAATCTTGGATATCTATTTTTAGTATATCTGCCAAATAATTGTGGACGGAGGAGGGAGTAATTGAATTGTTGTTTATAGATTGGTATATAATTTAGTAATATCCATCTGTTATTATATTTAATAATATAATAATATGGGTTCTTGTATTTTTTTGCAGGTTACGGATCTTGCAAGTTTCCAAGCGTCACACTTTAAAAATGGGTCAAATGGAAGCTACGGTGGCAGATGCATACATTAATTGCATTCTTTTCTATATACGTTAGAATAGAGTTACACAAAATTGTCTACTTGTGGAACTCAGAAGATTGTGGTTTATTTTTCTAAATTATTATTCCATTAGATTTGTATTCTTCCGTATAGAAGAAAAGAACCTAACCTATTTAATTAGAACAATGTTACATTTTAATAAGTGTTTTTTTTCCCAATAATATTTGTCCGCTATTGATTTGACACATTTCTTAAAAAATAATAAATAGCAGGGCTAATATTATTATATTATTTTTTGATTTTATTAAATTTAATGCTTTAAAAAATCGGTAAGATGATAATAACAAGGATAAAATAGACATTATAGATAAATTATCTCTTTATTTTCTAAATTGAACAAATATTATTGGATAATTATTTTAATATAGTAAATAACTATTATTGAATTAAGGGAGTAATAAGCAATAATTGTGTGTAGTGAAGGGGATTCATTCAATACATAAATGCTGTTATCTATTTTCAATGGGCCACAAATCCACTTGTCATAAAATCTGTACGTTAATATTTCATTAATTTACACTATACTCTATCCTATTGCTAATTTTTATTTGTCCACTTCCGATTTAGTACGCCCTTTGAAAAAGCAACTAATATGAATATTTTTATGATAAATATTTATTGAGGTATACTCTTATTTCTTGGGAATGATCAAATAACATCAAGAGTAATACATGAAAAAGTATTGTTCTTTTATATAATAAAACGACATGTAAAGGTAAAAAGATATGTCGAGTATCTTTTGGCATAATTTTTTTAAGAGTTAGACAACGGTTATATGATGTTTTTTACTGAAAAATGTTGCTGACACATGCAATTATTTGCTGCTTTCTATAGGAGGAAAAGGAAAATCTCACCCCACTGTCTGTAACGGCTATCTTTTCTTCAGTATCACCACACAAAAACTTTATTGGAGAATCTTTTCTTTTCTAGGACATACAAGATTTATTAGACCACTAGTGGACCAATAGCAAATAGTAGAAAATATGCTTCCTGGATATAGAGCCTGTGTAGAGATTTCCTTAGACTGTTTTACCATGTGATATAAAATTATGATATGATATCATAATATAAAATTATGAGATGAAGTTATGAGATGAAATTTTGTTTGGACATATTATATAAAAAAATTGTGTTGTATATTTTCTCATAAACATAAGAATTCATAAGTTGTAAAACCATTAAAATAACTCAACTTATTTATTCAATCTTACCAAATAAACAAAAAATTATAAAATGGCGTAATAAATTATTACAAAGCTATTTGTTCTCCTCTTAAATAATTGTTTCATCTAATTTTAATTAATCAAACTTTAATTCAATAAAAAAAAATTGAACATATATTGTAATGTACTAGTCTTTAATGTAATCCTCCCATATAGTACGAATAATCTCTCACGTTGAACTTGCATTTCTCGATCATATGACCAAGAAGACAAACCAACATTGTTACTTTGAGTCATTTGTTGGTCAATATCATTCACAACTATATTTTCATGCTCATAGACCATAAATATTTCATTATTCCTTTGGTATTCTCGCAAATAATTATATAACACTATACAATCTATGACAATTTTCACTTGTGTGTCAATATCATAATGGTTCATGCCTTGTTTAACTTGTGTACAATTACACATTTTCTGTGCATTAATTTTGTGCTAAAATCCATATTGAAAGTAGTGATTATCAAGCATAAATCACTAATTTTATTTTATTTTCTTATATTAAATTGCTTTAAACATTTTCATATGTAGCTGAAAGAGAAGTTTTTTTTTTATGAAAAACCAAAAACGTGTTACTCCATCCGTTCTTATTTATATTCACCAAATCAATTCCTACTTTATCATTTATACTCACCAAATTTAAAGTAATAGTAAATTTTTTGTTGTTGAGAATAATAAATTTTAAAAAGTATGATGTGGTTATAAATTTTATTTATATATGAAATAAATGGTTAGCAGATATAAATGTGGGGCTGTTTTAACAAAATATAAACTCGTGGATCAATTTTTGTATTTTTTTTTATATCATGACATGAAATTCCCAAATCATGATTTTTGAAAAATATGAGATTCCATCTCATGATACGAAATCACGAGATGGAATCAACATGAAATCGCATGTCCAAACATTGATTCCATCTCACGATTTCATGTCGTGACATGGTATCGCATAGCAAAAATCCTACTTATTATAGTCTGTTATGTCATGACCTGTCACTTTATCATACCACTTAGGCATAAAATTGAAGCATACGTGAGGTAGCCTTAAAGCCTGTTTGGTATTGTTGTTGGAAGGCCAAAACACTTATTTTGAGATTATTATTTTTTTGAAAAATAAGGCGTTTGACAAATCAACAAAACTGCTTTTAAATAGAAGCAGAAGCAGTTTTCTGCGGTTGGAAAGAAGCTAAAAAAATTTGCTTCTTAAAAAAACAGAAGTAGAAGCAGAAAATTAATTTTTACAAGACCTACATATTTACCCATATATCCCTTATTAATTAATTAACATATCTCATAACTTTGGTAAAAGTTTCATCTAAGACTTTTTTTTAATATAATAAGTTTTTATTATTTTACGTTTATTATCATTATTTTATATTTGATATTTTTAATTATAGTTAAATCGTTATATGAATATTATATCAATATTTTTATTTATTTATCTATGTATAATATTGATTGAAAAAATTGAATATTTACATTTTAATTCAATAAAAATAAAATTTTGATTAATTTTTTAAAATAGATATTTAAAATAATTTATGCCTATAAAATAATCTTCATATTAAAAGTACATTGATACTTGTCTCTTTTTTTTTTGCAATTTATACTTAAAAACACTTTTTAAAAAATATTAACCAAACTCAATTTGCTTATCAAAAACACTTTTCATATAAATTACCCAAACACAAATTATTTTTTTTCAAAAACACTTTTTGGAAAAGCTATTTTAAAAAAGTGCTTCTAAAAATAAACAAAATTTAGCAGCAATGCCAAATAGACTCTTAGTAGGAAGAATCTAGAGTTATGTAGAGGTTTGGAGAAGACTCTAGAATACTCATAAAGAGTTCTTGGAAGACCTTAGAAAACTCTAGACTTGTAGATAATTCTAGAAGAGAGGCTTATTTGTAAATATGTAGGGACTTGCGTAACAATTTTTATTTACATCTTAACCCCTAGAAGTGTAGTATAAATAAACGGACATTCATTAGCAACTCAACCAAGCAAAATAAAGCAATCTTCCAAAGCAATGCAAAAGTCTCATTATAAATTGTCTTGTGTTTTTCTTCATTCTCTTAGCGATCTAGTTTGAAAAGGCTTACTTGAGCTTACAAGATCGTGAAAAAATCATGAGTAAGTTATCAAGTGCCGCATGAAGTGACAGAGTGATATCAGAGCAAATGTTGATACTGAGGAAATGACAAACGAGGGAAACATCAACGTTGCTAGCACCGCCAACGTCAGACAAGATGGTGGAAAGAAGCACCGAAAGAGAAGGATGAACTTTAAGAGTAATGGGGAACTGTCACTCAACCCTACATCAAGCGAAGCACTGACATCTCACCCACTTTCGATCACTGAAGCAAGTCACGATAAACATGGAAATGAGCCCATTGACGTCACACCCAAAGTAGAGTGGATCACGAGAGTTGACAAGGCGAGTTTGACTGTGGAGATCTTAGGCAACTATTTGAACGAGGTCGATAGAAAATTCAAAACTCTCGAGGACTTCACCCTTGAAGAGAATTACAACATACGCAAGGAGTTGGAGGGGCGCAAACATGCATAATATGATATGAAGGAAGCCATTCATTGGAGTGCTAACTCATGATGCATTAAGCACAATCAAAACCATGAGAGCTGAGTTGAAGGCGCTCAAAGAAGGGATTGAGGTTGGAGAATCTGCGTCGTTAGAGAAAGATAAGGAGGCAAATGTTGAGTCTCCCAAGCCACCAGGGTTCAAAGGTTTTCGTGATGCGCAAAATGCGGAGAATTTCCTTTGGAATTTGGAGAATTACTTCAAGTGCAAAAGGGTTAAAAGCGATGAAAACAAGATCAACACTACCGTATTGTACCTCTCAGAGATGGCCATGCTATAGTGGAAGTGTAAAGAGTCCGAGATAGGGAATGTACTTTGCACTATCAACACATGGGAGAAAGAGTCTGAGATAGGAAGAGACTTTGCACCATCAACACATGGGAGAATTTCTGAGATGAGTTCAAAAAGACCGTCTTTCCCAACAATGTTATCTATGAGGCAAAATTCAAATTTAGGGAATTGAAGTAGACGAGTACCATACGAGCATACGTAAATGAGTTCACCACCTTCACGTTTTAGATTCCCAACCTCACGGATGAAGATATGTTATTCCACTTCATGGATGGACTATAAAATTGGGCCAAAACCGAGTTGAAATGACAACAAATTAGGACTATCGATGAAGCAACTACGCAGGCCAAAGCTTTAACCAACTTTTGCCATGATAAATGAAAAGGAAATGAGACAAGAAATAGTCATTCCAAAGGTGGGGGAGATTTTGGAAAAGGTAGAGATCAACAACCATATACCAAGCAACACAACACCTACAAGTCGACTGACAAGCGGTTTGGACATTAGAACTATACCGAGAGAAAGGCGCAATATACAAAAGGAGATGGATGTTACATAT
This sequence comes from Solanum piurae, assembly GCA_029582685.1. Lineage (NCBI taxonomy): Eukaryota > Viridiplantae > Streptophyta > Magnoliopsida > Solanales > Solanaceae > Solanum > Solanum piurae. The sequence continues at coordinate 30,324 of JAJOOO010015433.1, read as the reverse complement.
GCGGTGGAAGGGCATGGCTATGCAAGGTGTCTTGAAATGAAGACCCTTGGTTCCATATTGCGAGAACGAAAAGAGAAAGAGGAACAAAAACAAGCACAAGATTCGGCACAACACAATTATGTATGGTTGGACTATGCGGAGCTATTGCCAAATAGTCGGGGAAGCCGGAAGAATACAACATGCGATATATAGACATGTCCATCAATGGACGAACAGTCCATGCTATGGTAGACTCCGATGCAGAAGCCAACATTATGACCAAGAAAACAACAACAAAATTGTTGTTGAGTTACAATTCAAGCAACACCCGCCTCAAGACAATTAATGCATCACTGACTCTTATGTGTGGAGTTGCCTATGGAGTAAGAATCACACTAGGTAAGTGATAATGTAAGACAAACTTCACTATCACTCTCATTCTCGAGAAGGAGTTCTTCCAAAAGTGTCACACAATGATCGATCCCTACCTCCAATGACTCTTGGTTATGGAGTGAGAAAGATCTTGCATAGTGCCTCTAGTCAAGGTGTCAAAGAAGTAAGGATGTCACGACCCAGGGGTACCCCCTAGACGTAACAAGGTGTACTAGACCCCGAGAGGCCTCATACAAGCCACTTAGCATATCATAACATAAAGTAATAGAAATGATGCAAAAATTTAAAACATTTTTGATACAATCAAAATCTTTATAAAGACGAAGCGGAAGTCTAATACTTTTGTCTCAAACCATCTAAAACATTAGAACATCTTTGGGACACATCCCATATAATAGTTCATAACATAAAGAAAGACATAAGGGAAAGTGGTGGTCAAATCCTCGAATGCTATGAAGACTCACCAAAGCTTCAACCCTTGATCTACTATGATCCTAACCACGAGGATGAGTGTCAATGTCGCCGGCCCCTACATTTTGATAAAAAATATAGGCAAGAGTATGCGTTAGTATAAACATATACTAAATATGATAGCTAACATATACTAAATATGATAGCTAACATATACTAAATATGATAGCTAACATATACTAAATATGATAGCTAACATATACTAAATATGATAGCTAGCATAAACAACATAAACATAATGGTCAGTCAATATAAACCATAAGCATAATCAAGCACATAAATCATCATCATAATAAAGGAGAAATATTTCTCAAGCAACCTCAACTTAACCTTAGTCAAGACTTGGGTCATCCACCTCTAGTCATGCTTACATCACAGAAGGCATCTCTAGCAACAATCCAAGCTATTCATTCTTCATAACATAGTTTAAATTATTCATACTTACTTTTAAAGACAGGGTATTCGCCTTCTTGCCTAGCTACAAAGGCTAATAGGTAATGCCTCTTGCCTTACTTACTTTAAGATCACAGGTACTTGCCTCCACGACCAACATCATATGACACGGGTACTCGCTTCCACATCAGTTTATAAGGATCATGGGTAATCGCCTCCATGTCCATTCATCATAATAGGAACATGGGGAATTTCATATTGTTCAATTCTAAGGAGTATGAGAAATCACCTCATATCCTTCTCATATGGAGGTCAAGGGTAGTCACCTCTAGCCTCATCAATTATATAGTCTTTTAGTCTAAATTCATTTAGGTGAGCAATCCTTTCAACCTAGAATCATTCATGTGAGAAAGCCTTTCATATTCATACATTCATAATTAAGCAGTTCATGTGGGAAGTATCTCTTTCCCCACACTAAAATCAATTACCAACAATTCATATCATAAACTTTACTCTCCAAGCATCTACATATCATGATCATCATCTATTCTTATTATCAAGAAATTAACATCATAAATCATCAATCCTATAAGGATAACCTTAAACCCATAAAGTTTCACTTCATAGCATCAACCCAATTATATCAATTCTAGGTTAGAATCATGGAATAAGCATAGGTACATGTAATTTCACCTTAAAAACATGTAATTCTATCAATTCAACCATAAACAATCATAATCTACTCAATTGGATCAACATTCATCATAACCCACAACATAGGAAGAAACCCTAACTAGAATTTTGGAATTCTTCTTCACTATTGGAGAATCCTAGGGGACTCAATGGCAGAAAGGATCCCATGGATGAAAAGCCATCATACCTTGGTTACAAAACCCACAAAATCTTGAAGATTGGAGACTTGGAATTGACCTAGCTTCAACTATTCTTTTTTCTTCCACCTTATAGAGAGAGAATATTTGAGAGAAAAGTTTTGGGAATTCTTTTGGGATTTGAGAGAATGACTTGAAAGGGGATTTTGGGGGTTAAAAAATACTTATATAGGTGTCCTAGGCTTGGGTAAAACTACACCACTTCAATTTAATTAAAATCGGAAAAGACCCATATGTCTCTAAAATAACTGCCAGGCACGACCGACGAACCCCCGACTGACATACCGTCGATCGACCTACGGTCCGTCGTGGTCAAGCGTCGTTCGATTCAGACTTTTGGCATTTTGGGCCTGGACCACAGACCGTGGTCTGACCGACGGTACTTTGCTCAGGCCGTGGTTTTGAGGTCTGAGTCTAGGTTGGAGTGACCAACCACGGACCCTTCCTATGGTCCGTGGGTTGCTGGTCGTGAATGACACATGCAATTTTTCATAAAGCTGCTATGTTGGCCTCATCGAATCCGGGGTGTTACATTATCTCCCCCCTTGGGATCATTCTTCCTCGAATGAGATTCTAGGCACATTTCTTAATGAAAAGACTCAAGAATAGCAGCCCATCATGGATGCAACTCATCAAAATGCACAAAATCAAGGAGGAAACATCAACTCCGAGCTAAATATACTCAATGCACCAAAAATAAAGTAGGAACTACATCTATCAACCCAACATGCATGAAAATTTCAGATTTCTAACATTCAAGGAGGAACTACAATCTCCAAACTTAAAAGCATGCTCAACACAATCTCATGGAGCCTATATGCAATGTATACCCAAAACACATATCCAAGGAGGATATCTTCACTTTAAGCTAAGGTATGTTCAAAAATTTATCTCATGAAGTCTATAGGCAACTCATACTCAATGCACAATCAACATGAGAAAAAATAAATCACATAAGTCATTTCTTTCAAACCTTAAGCTTTTTCATGAACATGCATATCAAGGAAATCACGGAAACACATAAAACATACATGACTTCAAATCATAGAAAAAACCAAGAGGAAATTCATTATCTTAAGCTAGAGTAGGAGGAGTAGGAAAGAAATGGGGATATCGGGACATCATATCGGCCTCGGACTCCCAAGTAGCACCCTCAACTAAATGATTCCTCCATAGCACTTTTACGGAAGCAACTTCTTTGTTCCTCAATTTCTTAACTTGCTGGTCTAGAATTTGAACCGGAACTTCTTCATAAGAAAGGTTCTCTTTCACTCCCAAACCTTATAAGGGGACTATGGATGTTGGATCTCCAACACATTTTTTCAACATAGAGACATGGAAAACCGGATGCACCGATGCCAACTCATTAGGCAAATCAAGCTCATAAGCAACCTTACCAACATGTCTCAAAATTTGATATGGGCCTACAAAATGGGGACTAAGCTTCCCTTTCTTACCAAACGTCATTACACCCTTCATGTGTGAGATTTTCAAGTAAACCCAATCATACACATCAAACTCAATCTATCTTCTTCTAACATCGGCATAAAACTTTTGTCGACTTTGGGAGGTTCTCAACCTCTCTAATAAGTCAAACTTTCTCAATAGCCTCATGAACTAACTCGGGCCCTATCAAGGCAACCTTACCCACTTCAAACCAACCTATAAGAGATCTACACCTCCTACTATAAAGATCCTCAAATGGATCCATACCAATGCTTGAGTGATAACTCTTATTATAGGCGAACTCAATCAAAGGTAAATGGTCATCCCAATTCCCTTGAAGTCAATCACACAATCCCTTAACATATCTTCCAAAGTTTGGATAGTACGCTTTGCTTTCCAATCGGTTTGTGGATGAAAAATTGTGCTAAGCTTAACCTTAGTGCCAAGACCCTTTTGGGTAGATTTACAAAACTGAGTAGTAAACTGAGTACCTCTATCAGAGATAATGGACAAGGGCACTCCGTGCAATCTCACCATATATTTACCTCAAATACAACTTTGCATAGTCTTTCACCGAATAAGAAACCTTGACGGGAACGAAATAGGCCAACTTCATCATTTGGTCTACTACAACCCAAATCGAATCATATTGTCACCGAGTTCATGGAAACCCTATTATGAAGTCCATATTCAAATCTTCCCACTTCCCGCAATATCTTTCTTCATCCCATTCCACCAATAGATCTCCCACAAATCACAGTACATCTTGGTGGCTCTCGGGTGAATGGAATATCAAGAACTATGGGCTTCAGACAAGATATGTTCCCTTAAGTCATCATCATTTAGAACACACAAACGACCTTGATATCTAAGGACACCATCTCCCCCTTGGGAGAAAGCCTCAACAGACTTTCTAAGTACCACTTCTTTCAATTCTACCGAATTCGAATCAAGACATTGCTTTGCTTTAACATCCGCCACAAAGGACGATTCTGACCCTTTATGAACCATAACACCACCCTTGGCGGAGTCTACCAATCGAACACCCAATCGGGCCAATCTATGGACATTCCCAGCTAACTCTTTTCTATCATCATCAACATGTGCAATACTACCCATCGATAGTCGACTAAGAGCATCCATTCCTACATTCGCCTTACCAGGGTGATAAAAAACACTCATATCATAGTCTTTCAACAATTCTATCCACCTACTTTAGTGAAGATTTAGATCTTTTGGGGTAAACACATATTGTAAACTCTTATGGTCAGTGAAAACATCAACATGAACACCATAAAAATAATGTCTCCAAATCTTTAAGGCAAATACCACCGCCGCTAGTTTAAGGTCGTGGGTATGATAGTTTTTCTCATGAACTTTAAGTTTCCTTGAAGCATAGGCAATCACATTACCATTTTGCATAAGCACACATCCCAACCCCACTCTAGAGGCATCACAATATGCCACAAAGTCATCCGTACCTTTCGGCAAAGTCAACACCGGAGCGAAAGTAAGTCTATCTTTCAACTCTTGGAAACTCTTCTCACAAGCATTTGACCATATGAACTTGGCCTTCTTTTGAATCAAAGTCGTCAATGGATAGGCAATTGTAGAGAACTCCTCAACAAATCTTCTATAATAACCGGCCAAACCCAAGAAATTTCTAATATCTGTCGGTGATAGAGGTCTAGGCCAAATCTTGACCGAATCTGTCTTAATTGGATCCACCTCAATACCCTTGCTTGAAACTATATGGACAAGAAAAGCTACGGACCTTAACCAAAATTCACATTTGCTAAACTTTGCATAAAGTTGTTGGTCCTTGAGAATTTGCAATACAATCCTCAAATGATCAATATGCTCATCCTCACTGCTTGAATAAATCAAAATATCACCTATGAACACAATTACAAACATATCAAGGTATTGTCTAAACACCATATTCATCAAATCCATAAATGCCGCCAGAACATTAGTCAACCCAAACGACATTACCAAAAACTCATAATGACCATACCGAGTTCAAAAAGCCGTCTTCGGAATGTCATCTTCCTTCACTCTCAATTGATGATAACCCGATCGAAGATCAATCTTAGAGAAATAACTTGACCCTGAAGTTGGTCAAATAAATCATCTATTCTTGTGAGAGGATACTTATTCTTAATGGTCACATTGTTCAATTGCCGATAGTCAATACACATACGAAGTGAACCATCTTTCTTTCTAACAAACAAAACTAGAGCACCCCATGGAGAGATACTCGGTCAGATGAAACCCTTATCCAATAAATCTTTCAATTTTTCTTTCAACTCTTTACGTTCTGTCGAAGCCATTCTATAAGGAGGAATAAAAATAGGTTACGTATCTGGGAGACGGTCGATACCGAAGTCTATTTCCCATTCGAGAGGAATACTGGGTAGATCATCTGGGAACACTTCCGGAAACTCATTCACAATAGGGACCGACTCAAAAATAGGGGTTTTGAAATTCACATCCCTCACCCTAACTATATGGTAAAATCAACCCTTAGAAATCATCTTTCTAGCTTTAAGATAGGAAACAAATTGACCCTTAGGTATAGAATTTCCCCTCTTTCACTCTAAGATAGGCTCATTCGGGAATTGAAACTTGACTACACGGATCCTACAATCAATAGAAGCATAACAAGAGTGCAACCAATCCATACCAAGAAACATCAAAATCTAGCATATCAAGCTCTACCAAGTCAACAAGAGTAACTCTATGGGATAAGAAAACGAACATCTTCTATAGACCCTCTTAGCCACCACAGAATCACCAATATGGGTAGAGATAGAAAAAAGTTCTAACAACACATCGGGGAGCACATCAAACCTCATGGCCACATATATGGTGTCACAAAGGACAAGGTAGCACCGGGATCAAGTAAAGCATACACATCTTATTGGAAAACTTTCAGCATACCAATCACCATATTCGGGGAACTCTCCTGATCACCTTTATTCTGGAGTCCATAAATCGGTTTTGCTTAGGAGCAGTGGCACCCGAACCACTTGGACCGGATGAAGGGTAGGGTTGAGCCCTACGACGAGTATCTCCCTCATTCTTAGAAACCGAGGGACAATTTCTTATTTTATGATTCATATTTCCACACCAAAAGCAAGCATTGGAACTCGCTAGACACTTACTCTCATGATTCCTTCCACATTTAGCACAAGTAGGCATCAAGGACTTTCTACCATCCCCTTGAGGTTTAGGGTTAGACACCCTTTCATTGTTAGACCTTGGAGGAGCATTTTAAGAACCTTGCCTGGAGAACTTCTGTCGGAACCTTGAACGACCCCATCCACTGGACCTAAAATATAAGAAGTTACCATCATCCGTTCTTGCCCTTTTTGCTTCCCTAGATCTTTCCTTGAGCTTTTCTTCTTCAATCTGGTGGGCATACACCATAAGACGAGAAAGTACATGTCATGGAAAAGCATAGCGGTGCGACATTCTTTGACTACCATGTCGGACATACCCGACACAAACTTACTCATCTTGGCCCTACGATCCGCCACAATAGAAGGAGCATATTTTGACAATTGAGTGAACCTCAAAGCATATTCCCTCACACTCATATTTCCTTACCAAAGGTTAATGAACTCAAGTACCTTGGCCTCTCTCATCTCAAGAGGGAAGAATCTATCAAGAAAAGCATTTTTGAACCTTTCCCATTCTATGGGACCCACTTCTACCAGGCTTGTCTCTTTCCATTGGTTGAACCAAATATGAGAAACACCTTTGAGTTGATAAGCGGCCAATTCCATCTTCTCTACTAGATTCACTCCCATGATAGCAAGTATCTTATATACCTCATCGATAAACTCTTGAGGATCTTCCTCAACCTTGTAGCCATAAAATTTGGAAGGGTTCATCCTTGTAAAGTCCCTCACTCTTGCCGCTGCCGTACCCACATTTGGGTTCACGAGGGTTACCACCTCTCTATTGTCTTGGGTCATCACAGCTTGATCCAATAGTAGGAAAGCTGACCTAAACTCTGCATTTGTTAAATTCTCCGTCAATGGGTTAGTCGGAGCTTGAGGAAGAGATTGGAGAGGAACTTCTTGACCCACATTGTGTCCCTCATTTCTTCTAGCATTTGCCCTTCTAGTAGTCATATCCTGAAAACCATCAAATAAGGATTACGTGAAAGACTTATAGAGTTAAACTCCATGGCACAAATTAGAGAAATGAAGAAGTGAAGTTTACTAAACATCTAATAGCCTCTCATTCATAAATGTGCCGCGCTTCACACTTATGAACAAGACTCTACTTGACGTGGCTTGAGACATCCTAGAACCATTCTAAACCTTGTTCTCTGATACCATGTTTTTCACGATCTAGGGGTACCCCCTAGATTTAACAAGACGTACAAGACCCCGAGAGGCCTCAAACAGTCCACCTAGCATATCATAACATAAAGTAATAGAAATAATGCAGAAATTTAAAACATTTTTAATACAATCAAAATCTTTATAAAGACGAAGCGGAAGTCTAATACTTTTGTCTCAAACAATCTAAAATATTAGAACATCTTTGGAACACATCCCATACAATAGTCCAAAACATAAAGAAAGACATAAGGGAAAGTGGTGGTCAAATCCTCAAATGCTATGCAGACCCACCAAAGCTTCAATCCTTGATCTACTATGATCCTAGCCACGATGATGAGTGTTGATGTCACAGGCCCCTACATTTTGATAAGAATTATAGGCAAGAGTATGCGTTAGTACAAATATGTACTAAATATGATAGCTAGCATAAACAACATAAACATAATGGTCAGTTAATATAAACCATAAGCATAATCAAGCACATAAATCATCATCATAATAAAGGACGAATACTTTTCAAGCAACCTCTACTTAACCTTATTCAAGGCTTGGGTCATCTACCTCTATTTAGCTTACATCACGGAAGGCATCTCTAGCAACAATCCAAGATATTCATTCTTCATCACATAGTTCATATTATTCATACTTACTTTTAAAGACACGGGGATTCGCCTCCTTTCCTAGCTACAAAGGCTAATGGGTATTCTCCTCTTTCCTTACTTACTTTAAGATCATGGGTACTCGCCTGCATGACCAACATCATATGACACGGGTAGTCGTCTCCACATCATTTTATAAGGATCATGGGTACTTGCCTCCATGTCCATTCATTATAATACGAATGTGGGGAATCTCCTCTTGTTCAATTCTAAGAAGTATGGGAAATCACCTCATATCCTTTTTATATGGAGATCAAGGGTAGTCGCCTCTAGCCTCATAAATTACATAGTCTTTTAGTCTAGATTCATTTTAGGTGAGAAATCCTTTCAACCTAGAATCATTCATGTGAGAAAGACTTTCACATTCATACATTCATAATTAAGAAATTCATATGGGAAGTATATCCTCCCTCACACTAACATCAATTATCAACAATTCATATCATAAGCTTTACTCTCAAACCATATACATCTCATGATCATCATCTATGATTTATTCTCAAGTAATTAACATCATAAATCATCAACCCTATAAGGATAACCCTAAACCCATAAAGTTTCCCTTCATGGCATCAACCCAATTATATCAATTCTAGGTTAGAATCATGGAATAGGCATGGGTATATGTAATTTCACACTAAAACATGTAATTATATCAATTCAACCATAAACAATCATAATCCAGTCAATTGGATCAACATTCATCATAACCCACAACATTGGAAGAAACCCTAACTAGAATTTGGGAATTCTTCTTCACTATTGGGGAATCCTAGGGGACTCCATGGGAGAAATGATCCCATGGATGAAAAGCCATCATATATTGGTTACAAAGCCCATAAAAGCTTGAATATTGAAGACTTGGACTTGACCTAGGTTAAACTCTTCCTTCTTCTTCCACCTTCTAGAAAGAGAATATTTGAGAGAATGACTTGAATGGGGGATTTTTGGGGGTTAAAAATACTTATATAGGTGTCCTAGTCTTGGGTAAAATGACACCACTTCAATTTAATTAAAATCGGAAAAGACCCATATGTCTCTAAAATAACTGCTAGGCACAACCGATGAACCCCCGACCGACGGAATGTCGACCAACCTACGGTCTGTCCTGGTCAAGCGTTGTTTGATTGAGAGAATTTTGGCATTTTGGACCTGGACCACAGACCATAGTCTGACCGACAGTTCATTTGTGAGGTCGTGGTTCTGAGGTATGAGTCTAGGCTGGGGTGACCAACCAAGGACCCTACCTACGGTCCGTGGGTCAGTCCACGGCCGTGGGTGGCTGTTCGTGGATGGTACATGTAATTTTTTAAAAAGCTGCTATGTTGGCATCATATAATCTGGGGTGTTACAAAGCACAAGCCCATTTATCAGACATACAACATTTGAAGGACTTAAAAAAAAGGGAGTCGATGCTTATAGCCACCTTTGCGAGTTTGTAATAAGACAATAGTTCTAAAAGTTATTGCCACCATGCATAAAGAAGGTTCTAGAAGAGAATAGGGATGTGATGCCAGAAGAGCTATCAAGGCACTTACCTTTAGGCGTGAGGTAGACCATAAGATAAAGCTGGAGCTTGGAGCAAAACCACTCGCATATTCCTCATATCGCATGGCTCCACACCAATTAGAGGATTTAAGAAAGTAATTAGGGTATTTACTCAAAACCGGCCATATCCACCGGTCTAAAGCATCCTATGGAGCGCCCATCCTATTTCAAAAGAGGAAAAATGGGTCGTTACGCTTATGCATTGACTATCGAGCACTAAAAAAGTTGAAAATAAAGAAGAAATACCCCATCTCGCTCATTGTAGACTTGTTGGATAGACTTGGAAATGCCAAGTACTTTACCAAGATGGATCATCGAAAAGGATACTACCAAGTTTGCATAGCTAAATGGCATGAACCAAAGATGACGTGCGTAAAAAAATACAAAGTTTATGAGTGGTTGGTGATGCCCTTCAACTTGACCAACACACCTACTATCTTTTGCACACTAATGAACAAGATCTTTCATCCCTGCTTAGATCAGTTTGTGGTAGCAATACCTTTGAGGAATTTGTTGAGCACTTGAAAAAGGTTTTCCAAATCCTATGGAAGAACCAGGTTTATATCAAGCGGGAGAAGTGTGAGTTTGATCAGCATGAATTACACTTCTTGGGACATGTCATTAGCCATAGTCAATAGAAGATGAACATGGATAAGGTATGGGTTATCAAAGAATGAGAGGCTCCCACAAAAGTGATCGAGCTGAGATCTTATCTTTGACTTGGTAACTATTACCGCAGGTTCATTAGTGGCTACTCCACCAAGGTCGCTCCACTAACCAAACTACTGAAGAAGAATAGGTCCTGGGTTTGGAGCGAGCACTGCCAAAAAATGTTCGATGATCTCAATGGTGCTGTGATAAGTAAGCCAATCCTGGCGTTGCCTAATTTTTCCTACATGTTTGAGGTGCACACAGATTCTTCAGACTTTTCCATTGGGGGAATCTTGATGCAAGATAAACACTCCATTGCATTCGAGAGCCGCAAGCTGAATGAGACCAAAAGGCAGTACACCCCATGCAAGAGAAGGAAACGACGACCATAGTGCATTGCTTACGCACATGAAGATATCACCTACTGGATTTCGAGTTCATAGTTAAGACACAAAATGTGACCACTAGCTATTTCTAGTCACTAAAAAATCTCACCCCGAAGCAGGTTAAATGGATGGACTTCCCAGATAAGTTTGAATTTGTATTGGAGTACAAGCTAGGCAAGGGAAATATTGTGGTCGATGCTCTAAATAGAAAGGATTAACTTGCTACCATCACTACAATCTGTTGTGACATCCAAGACACTATTAAGGATGACATGCAATATGACCTAGAAGCAAAATGATTTATGAAGTTAGCTACTCAAGGCAATACAAGACACTTCTGGGTGGAAGATGAACTATTTCTCACGGAGGTAGAGAGTCTATGTGTCAAAGTTTGGTACTATTAGAAAACAGATTACAAAAGAACTTAACAACACGTTGTGGGTTGGACATTCGGGGCAGAGTCACACAAGGGCATTAATTGAGGCAACCTATTATTGGCAGCATATGTTGTATGATATTAGTGTTAGGTTCAAACCTGTCTTGTATGCCAAAAATATAGGGTGGAGCAATGGCAACCTGAAGGACTATAGGAACCACTACCCGTAGCGGAGTGCCCATGGGAGAGCATGATCATGGACTTCATAACTTGCTTGCCAAAGTCTAACAAGTGTGGGATGATCATGGTTGTGGTGGACAAATTCTTGAAATATGCTAGCTTGATGCCATTCACATCCGTTTGCACTGTGAACTAGACTGCCAAACTATTCTTCAAGAACATGCTTAAGTATTTGGGCTTGTCGAGACATATCACCAGCAATCGATACCCCCGTTTCATTGGAAGCTTCTCGGGGGAATTGTTTGATCTACTTGGCATAGAGTTGCATTTCTCCACTAGTTTCCACCAGCAGACGGATGACCAAACAAAGCTAGTCAATATATATATATATTCAAGTTTTTGGATTTTCTAAATAAAGTTGTTGATTTTTATTTTTGTGATTTATTGGATGCTCAACCTTCATTATAGTAGTAAGTCACACCAATGGTTCACCTAAGACAAATAATGATTCTAAGTGTCGATCACGCCTAGCATATAGGCTCATACTGTAATAAGACAAAATAATAATGCAATGTGTGATTATAAAGCATCGTACCTGGATGGTCTTTAGTAAGTGTAGTTGGCGCTATGCAAAATATCAAAGCTTTCTAAGGACAATTGTGGACTTCTATTGAAGTTATTAAAGGGACGATGTAGGGAATAAACAAGGAGAATATGAAGGATATTGAAAGGGATGTAAAACATCATACCTGAAAGGTTTGTAGGGATTTGGGTATGAGTTTTGCATAACTTCAAAAAAATCGAAAGAAAACTTTCAATATCTATCAAACAAGGTGCTGAAGGAAAGATGTTTGAAAGATAAAATGAGATTTGGTAAAGTGGATTTCATTAAATCTATTGAGGTATAAACGGTGAGGAAACCGTTTTATTTTGAAGATGTGTATGCAGATGGGTAGGTTAAAAGGTAAAATTATGTAAATTTAGTTAAAAGAAATTTCTTGCTTATTGTAGTGCCACATCATGAGGATTCTCTTTATACATTATATACTAGAGTGGTAAGGCCCGTGCTTAGCACGGGACAAACATTGACTTGTTTGTACAAAAAATTCTATTAAAGGTGAAAAAGGGTAAATTACAGGTATAGATCGTTGACTGAATAGTTGTTGCCTTGTAGAAATGATAGCAACATCAAAAGTTATGATGTTCATTGAAAATGTTGTAGGCAAATGAAAATATTTTCAGGGAAATGAAGAATCAAAGAAAAGAACATGTAATACCCCGACAATTTCTAAGCTAAGACCTAAACCATTCTTCATTTGTTTATAAGGTCGTATCGAGTGATTCTTAAATTTTTCTTAGGTGTGAATGTCAATTATTTAGTGTGGGAATGGTTTTAGATATGAATTAAGGACACTAGAATCCCCTAGTATAAAGTTAAGTTGAAAACCTCCTTACCGATTAAGTTTTGATATAAGATTCTACTTAGGTCAACTTTAATCGATTATATATCTCTGAACATAATGAGTTAGGTAGCCCATGACCTACGAAATTTAAGGTCTATGATTCCTATTTCCAACATCACTAAGTTTGCCTCATTCGTGTAAACTTGTTGTACGTTGTTTTCCAGCAACTTTCTGCACGCGTTCTATGGTTATTTTGGTCCTTTCCCAAGCTTTCTAATCCTATTCTAAGTCATTTTTGAGTTTTTTAACTGAGTATATCATTCAACTAACTAGTTTTAATCTCAAAATCATCAATTTACACATTCAAGTATTTAGAAATTCTCTTAAAACTTACTAGGGTTCGTTTTCTTCATTAAGAACCCTAAAACCTTCAAGTCAAAAATTCAAGATACTAAGAGAAACTTCCATCCAAGGTTTTCCCAAGTTCTTCCACTCTAAGAACTTCATAAAAGAGTTTATTTTTTCAAGATCAAGCCCTAAGATTCTAAGCTCAAATATTTCCTCCAACAAAGCTAATATTCCTCCTCAAGCTCAAGATAAATGAAGTCCCGACCAAAGTTTTCAGTCTAATAGCTTCATAATCAAGTATGTAAGGCTTTTATAGTGATGGAATAAGTTCGTCCTCATGCCCTACATCTAGTTTCTATCAGTAAAGGAGAATCTAGGGTTACATCCTTAGTTTTGAAAATTCTTGAGATAAGTTTCGTTGCTGAGTTCTGAATTTTAATCCCGATTATTAAGTTGCTATATATCTTGTATTGAGATTCATGAGTTGATTATTCATGTATATTTTTTTAGCATGAGCCCTACTATTTGAGCATTTATTGAGTTATTATTGAGAATCTTTTCAACCAAACAATTGTCTTAAACTAGTTTTCTTTCAAATGAGTTTCGAGAGGAGTATTATACATGATTTGAGCAAGAGTATACGGGAATGAAATATTCCCAAATATATCATTATTACATTGAGAAAAGAGAAATATTGATTGCTAAATAAGTTGATGAGTCCAGAGATATTTTAGAGCAGTTACCTCTCTTAAGAACATATTTTGAGCAATTACCTCTAATTGAGAAAGATAATGTTTTATACGTTTGAGCATGAGTATAAATATTTATTGGGAGTAGTATTGAGCATCGATATGGGGATGAGTTCAGATAACTCACATTCCTCATAAATCATGTAGCCAATATGAGTAAAGAATCATACTTTTTAGATGACTCTTTATTGCTTTCGAGTTGAGCAATAGTGCATACACTTAGTTGAGGTGTTCTATACCCCGACAACGTATATGACCGTTCTAGTAGCGTGCATGAGACATTGTATCTTTAGGTAGCTCATAGTGATCGTTGTCGGTTTGAGAATCTCTCAAATAAGAGTAAAGAGTATATTATTATATTTTTATGTACATCCTTGAGTTAACGCCTTTCATTTATGAAGATTTAAATGTTTTCATCTCTTATTATTGCTTTCTATTGAGTTGAGTAGAGGTGAGTATTCTTCCAGCCTTATCAGTTCAGTTATTTATTCATGCATCTTTATTACATACTTGTAATTCAATGTACTGATGTCATTCAACATGCATCTTTCTATGATGTAAATATAGGTGTTCAAGATCATCAAGAGGCGCTTCTTTGAGATCACTTTGCACTTTTTCTAGCTTTGGTGAGCCTTCCTAGTATTCCGGAGGACTCCACTCCTGTATTTCAGTTTAGTAGTTTTGAGGTGTCGTGCGTCTTGTCCCGACATCCATGTTAAACTATAGTGGCTTTATAGATAGTTAGTGTTGAGTTTCTCTCAGTATTTTCCTCGAACTATTTTGACAAACTATTATTATTTTTCAGAGTATTTTCAAACAATTTTGAGTATAATATTTTGAGATAGTTTGAGTTTTGAGAAGTTTTAAAAGTTTTGAATTTAAGTTATGTTTTAAAGCTTAAATCTGCTTGAGTTAGTCTTCCGCTAAGTAGTCAGGGTTCGCTTGGGGATCAGTAATGGTTCTCGAATGTCGGCCACATCTAGGGTGTGGGCTCGGGGCGTAACAAAATTGGTATCAAAATACAGAGTTCCAGTGTATTATGTTGTCCATGAATCCATGTCAGTAGGATATTATTTATGATTGTGAGGGCCTCACTTCTATAAATGAGGAACTACAAACATTTAAGAAAAGTTTTCCTTTTTCCATACTCTAAACCATGCAATAAAAATGTGCTATAAGTAACTTATTCATACTCATGTTTTTCTAAATGATATAGCAGAGCCCAGAACTCATCTAAGACAAAGTCTTCATAAAGTCAAGAGACTGAAGAAGGGCTTTAGAGAAGCCTGTGAGTGAGCTAAAAGCGAGATGTACTCCTAGAATCTCTTCTCTAAACCTTGTTTCAGGTGAGACCCTTATGAGGAAAGTGTGTTTTAGAATGCTTGGGTGGTATTTTCACCCAAAAGATAGTGCAATTTGTGATTTTATGAGCTAGTAGTAGTAGAAGTACCAGAGTTAGAAAAATACATTTAGAGGTGTAGTAATCTAAGAAAGAGAGATAGTGATCAAGTAAATTATGTTACGTTGTTGCAGTCAAGCACCAAATAAGTTATTAATGAGGAGTTTTCCCTTATGGGTAGGGTAAAAAGTGATGATTTTTTTTGTGGATTTCATTATAGAAGGCATAAGAATAGTTACTAATCAGGATGCGTTAGAATATACTTTAACCAGAAAGGAGTTTATGATGATGTGTCAATGCATTAGTATTGACTAAGTATATGTGTTGATTAGAAGAGCTGGGTATTCATGATGCGATAGATCTAAGCTAGGCTTATGATTTTTGGAAGGAGAATTCCATGGTATTCTGAGGATAATAGAACTAATTAAGTAATGATGTATAGTAAGTAGGTAAATAGTACTTAAGTTGTGAAAAAAAATGTGACAGTAATATGTGAATAGGTAGGCTGTGAGATAAAATTGACTACTTGTCATGAGGTCTTAGTGGACGAGTGTTTCTTAATTTTATCTAGTAGTCATACGTAGTATAAAATGTGAGCAATTGTATTGATTTCTATTTTTAGTACTACAGAGACTAAACTTGAATTTGAGATGGGTGCCATGATAAAAAGGAATGACAACACGAGGGTGATAATGTTGGTTTTGAGATTTGATCTATTAGGTTTCACATAGAGTATGTGAGGAATTAAGATGTTAGGTGCAAAGAATGTGAGTGGTACAAATATGGTGTTATGACCCTTAGATGAGAAAAATGAAGTATGGATAAGCCATCAGAATAACAAGAGCATTATAAGGTGTACTTGAGATCGTATGTAGTCAGATGAAGTTTTAATCAAGTTTATGATTTTTCATGTGTGCCTAGATAGTATAATTGAGTTGTCAATGTTGAGTAGGCTGATGTAAGCATTAATTATTAACCTTAAGAGTTTGGTCGAAGGGATCATATATAGCCAATGATGAACCTCTTAAATATAAATCAATTCCTCTAGTTAGGTGGATATGAACTTAAAAGTACGGTATTTGTAGGGTAAGAAGGAGAAGTTAGACCATTAAGAGTTAGAGTAAGTTGATTTATAAGATAATGCAAATAAAGTTTATAGAATGTCTTTTATAGAAGCAGGAAGAAGTTTAGGGAAGCATCTCAGAAATAAGTCTTACAAGGAATCTTAGTACCTACGCATAGAGAGATCAATGGCAATGAGATTAGCATTTCCCCGAGTATTAAAGTAAAGTGAATATAGACTAGTTAAGAGAAGATGGAATAAATTCATAGTTTGAAAGTTTCAGCTTCAAACCTAAGGGGGAGATGATAATATGAGAAACTAAGTCAAGTGTTACGAATCAAATAGTGATGTGTTCAGAAAGAGTTATCATGTTATATCAATCTATTCATACTCTAGCGTATTCCTCAAAATTACAACATCCTATTGAGGTTTCTAATATCATAACTGTGTCCATGAGACATATTCACATCTATGCTCAGTTCCTAAAATAGGGGCAAATACTTTAGCTTATTGATCTCAATCTTACTCCATAAAGTTATGGATATCAGCTTCATGATATGAACCTATTCATATAAGCACTCATGTCTCATAGTATGCTCAGTCTCACGTATTCATAATTTACTCTCACTGACTAGAAACATAATGTTATGTCATGCATATTCTTATATCGGATGTCTTGAATGAATCGCACTTATGATCTTTCACTCTAAAGCTCCTTCAATGATTCTTTTTAGTTTTGATAATGATGTTGATGATATTAGTTGAGTAATGATAGATAGGAGAGGGACGATGTTTCTTATTGTGGAAGTGATGGTGTGCTTATTCCATCTAAGGTTATAAATCTAGAGGAAGAATGAGATGAAGTTTTAGTAATAGTTAGATGAGGTAGTTATGTTAGTTCCTGATAGTAATGCATGAAATTTCATTTGGTAGAGATGACAAGAGCATGAGAAATTCTTAAAATGATTGATTATCAGGAGTCCATTGAGTGGTTAGAGTACTAGGCTTGAAAGCTAGCAGTCGTATCGCTTAAAGCATAGTAGTCCTATTTTGACATCGTGCCCATCCATCCATGTTTCATGTCAAATAGCTTCAGATAGAGCGTTATTATAATCAAACCCATATCATTCGTGACTTAAGTGCTATAGATAGTTCCAAACTCTTAGTATGAATTAATTTTACTATGCTAGTAGGCAAGTTTAGAAGTCAGAAAGATTGTACGAGTAATTCATTTCCCTTCCATGCTCAGTTTAACCGTCATTCGAGGACAAATGATACCAAGGGAGAGATATTGTAATACCCCGATAATTTCTAAGGTTAAACCTAAACCATTCTTTATTTGTGTATAAGGTCGTATCGGGTGATTCTTAAATTGTTCTTAGGTATAAATGTCAATTCTTTAGTGTGAGAATTGTTTTGAATATGAATTAAGGTCACCAGAATCCCCTAGCACAAAGTTAAGATAAAAACTTATTTACCAATTAAGTTTATATATAAGATTCTACTTAGGTTAACTTCAATCGATCATATCTCTCGGAACATAATGAGCTAGGTAGTCCACAGCCTATAAAATTGGATATCTATGAGTCTTTTTTCCAACACCACCAAGTTTGCCTCATTTTGAGTTCAGAGTAAAATGTTATGCCTGTTTTAGTGAAGCCCTGTCAGGTAGTCAAAGTTCTAGGGATCATAACTACGACCGGTGGAATTTTTCATAGACCGTAGAGCCATTCGTGAAGGCTTTCTGCACTTTTTTTTAGTAACTTTGTACATACGTTCTATGGTTATTTTGGTCATTTCCCAAGCTTTTTAACCCTATTCTAAGTCATTTTAAGTATTTTAACTGACTATATCATTCAACTAACTAGTTTTCATCTCAAAATCATCAATCTAAACATTCAAGTATTTAGAAATTCTCTTAAAACTTACCTAGGGTTCCTCTTCTCCATCAAGAACCCTAAAACCTTCAAGTAAAAAAAATTATGATACAAAGAGAAACTTTCCATCCAAGGTTCTTCCGCTCTAAGAACTTCATAGAAGATTTTCTTCTCTCAAGATCAAGCCCTAAGATTCTAAACTCAAAGATTAGCTCCAAGAAAGCTAATGCTCTTCCCCACCAAAGTTTTCAGTCTAATTGCTTCATAATCAGGTATGTAAGGCAATCATAATAAGGGACTGAGTTCGTCCTCACGCCCTGTATCTACTTTCTATCAGGAAAGGATAATCTAAGCGTAACACCCGGTGTTAGAACAAGCTAGATTTAGAAAGCGCCAAATTTGGAAAGAGACAAATATCTGAAATTTTTCAAGATATGCTAAGTTATGAGTTTTGGATCAACTTCAATCGACCCTAACTTTCAGTACATCATGAGTTAGATGACTCATAAGATATCAAATGAAAGGTATTGGAATTATCTTTCCAACGCCACTGAGTTTGCTGAATTTCAAGCTCGTATGAGGGAGATATGGCCATTTAAAATATGTATGTCCAGTTAAGGAAAGTTATCCGAATTAGTGAGGGGTATTTTGGTGTTTTCCTTACCCATTCAGATTAATTCGAAATTAGTAAATATTTAGGGGTCTAAACTGATTTGATTCAATTTTACAAATCCTAATTCACGCTAGGGTTTTGAGAGGAGTTTAAGAAGAGGAGAAAAGGAGAAAAGTCACGGCGTTCTTCAAGTTTCTTGCGAATCGAAGGTTGTTTTCGCCAAGGATTCGATCCTAAGAAGTATGTGAGTTCTCATAGTGTTGGGTTCGTTCACTCACATGCCAATCATGTTATTTTAATTCAATTTCATTCTCAAAGTTGAAGGATTGGAGTTGTTGATTAGTGTTCTTGAAGTATTTTCTTTCGTTCTTGAATTAGGATGGGTTTGATGAGTTCTTGAGATAATCGTATCGAGTTTAAGAGTTTTTTTTAGTAGATTCTCACGTACTTGTATTGGGTAATTGAATCTAAGGAAATTTTGAGAAAGGAAATCGATTCTAGATGAATTAGGGTCAGAAAATAAGAAGAAAAATTCATCGGAAAGTTTTGGGGAAAGGCTGGGGCAACGCGCCCCCGATGCGCCAAAAGGTCTGGGGTGGTGCGCCCCCGATGTGTCAGAAGGTCTGGGGTGGCGCACCCCAACTATTTTCCATTTTAAATTTCAATTCAGTTCCTTTAATTTCTTCGAAATCATCCTATAAAATGGGCAGAAATTTATTTTGTCAAAAAGCACGAGGAATACAATATCATTTTTTCTCGAATCTATCATAAGATTGTGTAAGAATTTAAAAACGTAAATAACGATATATAACACGAAAGGTTCTACTTACTGGTTATCATCAACAATAACATCACGACACCTATTTTGAGTACGGCCTGCATATTTTCAAGGGCCACAACAGAGAACAACTTCTATAATATCTTATAGAAAGAAAAAAAGAAATATGAACTTTTACATGTGGGGACAAATTTCAGCTAACTAATGGTTTCTATGAGGGATATACCAATTTTTGCAGTAGGACCTAGAGTCATTTAAGCAATACTGGCAAAAGTTGTTGAAATTAGCTTGGTCGAAGGCAATAGTAATTTCTCAAACTCGTCATTTGGTTTGACATGTTCAATTAGAGTTTCTTTATTAAGCACCCAATATATTTTTTGTATTAACCTTTCGTATGAAGATAGTGAAACTATCACTCTGGTAGTGGAGATTAGATATGTATCCAACAATATAAAGTTTTCTACATAATAGTCAATATCATCATCATATACACATGCCCTGATTTGTTGCTTCTGTAAATTTGGAGAGCTTTGTGACATATAGATAAATAGTATAATTATTATTAAAGGATGAGATACGGTAACATTAAGTGAGAGTCCCTGTTAGTCTTCCAAAATCATATTTTGGAATCTTATTTTTTTCTCCAAACTTGGTCGCTCGACTCATGTCCACGATTTGGACTTTGCAAGTCCAATCAGGAGTAGTATTTGTTATTCTTTCAATACTGAATCTTTGTGCCATATGTCTTTATCTTCACAATAATATGAGCAAGAACAACTAGAGAGCCACAACAATTAGAGTTCTTTTAAATTCATAAACTCTTGCTAATGGTAAGACACATATAAAAGGTTAAATACTAAAAACATTTGGTCTCTACAATACAATTTACACTTTAGATTAGATTTATATAATTGAAGATAATTCTTATGGAGATCCAGTACTAAAAATTTGTGTCGGCTTTTGAAATGTAGAATTTCTCTGAGTTTACAGTTAAAGAAAGGGAGAAAGATCGTTACAATATAACATTAAATACCTTTTTTACAATACAAAGAACAAACAATATTAGTAATAACATGCAATAGATAACAAATCAAATAATAAAAGAGGAGAAAAGACCAAAATATATTTTAGTAATGCATTTCTTCATATTATTTGAAATATGAAAGAAAAACTACAAAGAAGTGTGAAGGAAATATTTCTCCAAATCAGTGAAACAAACAAAAGGGAAGACAAAACTATTTTATCATCCTATTTATTCACAGAAGTAGAATCAACAAGAACTGCATAAAAAGTAAATAAAAGGCCTTAAAAAATGTAGACCTATGAAAGCAACAAAGACAAAATAAAAAATTGGACCTATTTCAAGCTTCAAGGAGATGAGCTGTAGAAGTTTAAAATTAATGGACATTAGTAAGACCTGAGAGAAGGAGTGATGGTTCCACTTTTAATTTGGGTATATGTAAAGGCAATAGCTATAACTTTGTAATACCCCAGTCTTAGAAAGAGCTAAATTGGAAAGAACTAAATTGAGATTCGTACAAGTTAATCTTCAAATTTTGAGTTTTTGGGTCAACTTCAAATGACCATAACTTTCAGCACAGAATGAGTTAGGTCTCTCATGAGGTATAAAATCGAAGGCCTTCGAGTTCTCTTTCCAACGCCGCCAAGTTTGCTAAAATCCAAGTTTGGATGAAGGAGTTATGCCTATTTGAGTGCAACCTCTCTATATAGAGCCTTTTCATCCATTTTAAGGAGGGGTATTTTGGTATTTTCCTTACCCCACTAGGCCTAAATGTTTTTCTCACCCAAATAGGGGTCTAAGCTGATTGAGATCAGTTTTTTATTCTCCAAAAATGTTTAAGAAAGTTAGGGCAAAGTTCAAAAGGAGAAAAAAGGAGGTTTCAAGAGTTCTTCAAGGTTTTGGGGAAATAGCCAAGAACTTAGTTCTTTCGAGGTATGTGAGGTTTCTCATAGTGATAGATTTGTTCATCTTCACGTCAATCATGTATTACATTCATTAAATTGTCCATGAAATTGTTTATGTAAAGATTCTTGAAGTGTTCTTGATCTTTTAACTCCATTCTTTATCAATGGAGGTTTTGAGTTCTTGAAGTGAGAGTTTTGCGAATGAGTGATGTTCTTGATGGAATTTGAGTGGATTTTGATAAATTTTGGTTGGTTTTGTAAATCGAAACGAGTTTGGGAGTAAACCATTAGATTCTAGATGAGTTAGGCCTCGAATTGGCTAAAAAAAATTCGTCAAAGTTCTGGGTTTGGGGTGGGCATCGCGCCCCCAAGGCACCAGGAGGGCTAGCGCTCTGCGCCTGTAGTGCGCCCCAACTGACCCCAGTAAATGGAGGCCTGGCGCGGTGCGCCACCAAGGCGGCAGGAGCGTCAGGCCATCTTTCTTCTCCGTTCTTGCTCTGTACTTGTTTCTTTGAGTCAAGTTTTCATTCTCCTCTAAATACCAGCTATCTAAGCCTCCATTAATCATTAAGAGATCATATATATATATATCCTAATCATAGCTCTTAAATTCACATTTTCAAATCAAAGTAAAGTTAAGAGGAAAGTTCAAAGATTCTATTTCATAAACATTTAAGAGTTTCAAATGTCATTTATATATCTCTTACAACAACAACTGCGTCAAGGCAGAAGATAATCTCTAAAACAATATGCAATGTCTAGAAGTTTTGTCCTTTATATTTTTTTCATGTCCCTTATATTTTATCCTCAATATTGTAAAATTATATCAAAAAACTATTAAACTTGACGTATCACTTATATTTTTATTTACATATAAATAGTGAAAATAGAAAAAAATAAACACGAAAACACAACAACAAAACAATTGAATAAATAATGGAGAAGGAATATTAATATTTTTAAATGCTTTTTTAATGTTGTAATTGTAAGGCGCACGCTGACATATGCATTATAAGGCGCATGCTGTCATGTGCCTTACAAGGCACATGTTACCGTGCGCCTTATAAAGCACATGTCAGTGTGCTCCTTACAAGACACATGTCAGTGTGCGCCTTCCAACCAACGATTTAACGACATCTATCATTCTATCAAAATGTTGCCCCTTTAAGTTTGATCCTGAATTTTCATTTCCCTTCTGAAAATTTTACTCAATTATTTTGTCCTTTTGATTCCGGACCCAATGGACAAAAGGTAAGACTTTGGATAAGGGGTAATGCGTGGGAGGCTCTTCGCCTAATAAGGCATGACCCACTCCCCCAACCCCACACATCTTTACATTTTGATTTGTTTCATATTTTTGTTATTGTTTTAAAACTTTTGCTAAAAAATTGCACTTTGATAAAAAAATAATTGATAACTATTTATTTACATTTTATGGCCCATGATATAACTAGGAAGGATTGACAAAAAGAGATTTTGTCAAAAAAGATATACAATGATGAAATAAGATATTTTGGTGAAAATGATGACGACTAAATATCAAATTTGTTCTGGTGCCCTTTTAGGTTGATGTGGTATTTTAAAAGGGAAATTTTCAAAAATGACTATAGTTTGGGCTTAATTAGAGAGTTATAGTTATAGTTTGTTTGATAACGAATTATAGCTACATGTTAGGAGGAAGAGAGAGGCGAGCAAGAGCTAGGAGAGTGGTGAGAGAGGTTGAATGCTTGTTGTATTCTATCAAGTTGTATCACGAATACAATTGATACGATTGATTTGTATCAATGTGAATACGATTGTACTCATTTTAGGAGGATAGAGGCGAGTGGGATCGAGAGAGGGAGGAGAGCGAGCGAGATCAAGAGAGGGATGAGAGAGGTGAGCGAGATCGAGAGAGAGAGGAGAGAGTCAAGCGAGATCGAGAGAGGGAGGAGAGAGGCGAGTGAGATCGGGAGAGGGATGAGAAAGGCGAGCGAGATCGGGATAGGGACGTGAGAGGCAAGCGAGAGGACGAATACATATTGTATTCATTGTATAACGAATACAATTGATACAAAATACAAATACAGGTGATACAAAAATAGAAATATAATTGCCTAAAATACAATTGATACAATTCATTTGTATCATTATCGAATATAATTGAGGAACACAATTTGTATCGACAAATATGATTAACAGAATACAAATTGTCATAATACAATTGATACAAAATACGTATACAATTGATACATATATAAAATACAATTGATATAGAATATAAATACATATGATACATAATACAAAATACAATTGTCATATCTATGTGAAATATTTTTTGGGCTGAAGAGAGAGACAAACATACACACAAGGGGGGTTGGGGGGGGAGACAAGGGGAGAGAAGTTCCCAAAATTTTGAGGCCCAAAAAATTTTAATTGTGAATTTTATGATTTTAATTCTATATAAATAGAAAGAAAAAAACTAGTATCTACTTTTACATAAATATTTTAGAACTTTGAATTGAATTACTCAAATTTTTATACTAATAAATAATTTTTTTTATAACAATATCCAATGTAATATATTGTAAAAAGAAAATGACTAATATCTTATCAACTAGAATATTTAATAAAAAATGCTTTGGTGCTTGAGTTGTAGCAACATCATTGCATAATGGTCTGCATTTCATAATTTCATCTTTCTCATTGTTGACACTTAATTTTTACCGTCCACAATTTGAAATAATTAATTTTTAAAATTCAAAAAATATTTTCAAGTAACTTTACGATAGTTTTGTTATTTTTTAGAATTTTTTTTGTATACTTCTATACATTTATATACAGATACGACTTTGATTATCTTATAAATGTTTAAAAAATCGTTTAAAAATAGTGTTTGACTTAGTACACATTTATTTTTCTTGAATTAAATAAATTATAGTTAGTTTTATAATTACTTTTTATTTTGATAATTAAATAATTATCAAACTTTTTTAAAATTACGAAGCTTAGTTAATAAATTAAAATTTTAATTTGTTTCATATTTGTTTCATCGAATGTGATGTATAGATGAAACTTACAGTAAAAGAACACCCCAAATCATCCATAGTGCACCTCTTTTTCAATCTCTAAAAAAATGATTGATAACGAAACTAGCAAATTCACCTTTATCATTAGTATAGAAGTCACACGGCGATAAGACCAGTTTATCAAAATTTTGGAGACGAGTCATACAGCCTCATTTGTTCAATTCATCATACCTCTTTCATCGAATTTGTTTCCATTAAGAAAATTTCAAACTCATCCCTAATTCTACATCGATTTTATCCCAAGAAGTCATATTAGCCGACCTACCAAGGGACTTAATTACTCCTTGGGAATAGCTCAATGGTGCATTCTATATAAGATTTCCCCCTCCTTCGAAGATGATGACATTGAGAGATAACATTCAGAACTTCAAACGATTGGATGGTGAACCAATTCATGAAACATGGTTGAGATTCCAGAGATTGCTGCTCCAATGTTCAACTCATGGACTCCCGAACAACGTGTCGTTACAAAATTTCTACCAGAGTCTAGAATCAGTCAACAAGCTCGTTCAAGTAGGAATCATGCAGCAACCGTTTGAAATAACATCTAATCTTTTTGATGGGATGACAAAGATTAATCGTGCTTGGTACACTAGGGAAGATCAAGTGTCTCCTTTGAACTTACAAAGGAACAAATAGAAAAAAACCAAGAACAGAATGAAAACATGGCCAAGTGTACACTCCTCCCTTTCCACCGATTGCAATAAGTTAAGAGAGCAAAAAATAAAGAGCACTCCATAAGATTTGGGAGTTCTAAGTTTTTCGAAGAATTTTTCTCTTCGGATGTCTATAGTTTTTTTGTGTGTGTTTCTAATAAAGTCAAAGTATTCGATGTTGTCGTGCTCGTTGTTTCAGCCTCATTGCTTGCTATTTCAGTATTATTTGCCTGAAAGAGTAAAATAGCCCTATCCGAAAAAGTAAAAAAAAATGAAGGGGAGTTAATATCGGGTGGCTGAAATTCGCAGCGCTTTAAGTTTAAATGGATAAAGATCCAAGTCCACCAATCGAATTCTTCTAAATCCTCTCTTTTGTATTAGTTATTTCAATCGTAGTATTTAGTTTTATTTCAATGGTAATTTGATTAGTTTTATTTTCATTATAAATTATTCTATTAATTATAATTATTTGTTAAATTCTATATTTATAACCTAATTGAATTTTCTTTAGATTCGCTATATTTTATTCAAAGTATCATTTACTTTATTTTTAATTATTGAATGCTTTTGACTTTTGTTAATCTTGCCTATCACTCTTGTTTAAAGGCTTAAAAATGAATTCAAAGTTCTCATTTTTTAAACGGAGAAGGGCCTAAAATGTCCCTCAAGTATTTGAATTGGTACAAAATTACCCTCCATCCATCTATCTTCCCTAAAACACCCTTGACGTCCACCTTTCGGCTCAAAAATATCCTTATGTCTAACGGATCATACTCATTAGGTGGATGGAGGGTAATATTGTACCAAATCTCATAGTTTAAGGGCATTTTAGGCCCTTTCCGTTAAAATAATTTGAAATTACTTAATATATAAGCTCACATGATTGACTTGATTTTGAATTTCATAGTAAATTTAAAATTATAAAAAGGTTAGGTATCTACTCTCTACACTCCTCCCTCTCCGGCCCTGCACTTCCTATCTCTTCCATTTTTTTCTATTTGGATCTTATCCACCATTTTAATTTATTTTTAAAAAATTTATGAAAAAAAGAGAGAGAAAAATAACGATGCATTCATATAGAAATAATTAGTTCAATAAAAGATGACTTAATTAAGAAAATATGTACAAATATTACATTTTTCTTTCGTGTGTACCAAAAATTAAAAACAAGGGTTTATTTGAGAAGGGTTTAAATTTGGACCAATCACATTAAACAATATAATAAATAAATATTTAATAATTTTACTTTAAGGAAGCTATTAAAAATAAACGCAAATATAAGTCAAAGGATCAACATCGAGGGTATTTTTGAGCCGAAAGATGAACGTCAGGGGTATTTTAGGGCCGATAGGTGGGTGAAGGATAGTTCTGTACCAATTCAAATTCTTGAGGGGCATTTTAAACCCTTCTCCATTTTTTAAATAATCAATTCAATGCTTTTCTTATCATTTTTCTAAAAATAGGTAGGTATGTTCAAGTAAATCACATGTCTGTGAATACTCTTAAGTACTTAAAACCCACCCTTGAATATCACTAAAATTCTTACCTGAATTTTGAAATTTTAAAGATTTTTTTTTGTTGAAGTCTTTTAAAATTTGATTAAGGTTTCTTAATTTTCTTTTTAAAAATTAATTGTCGACTCTATGTCAATTTTAATATTTTTGTCAAAGAGTTAAAGAAGTACATAACTCATAATTGAGACTTTAAATTGTATTTTCCAAACTACTTTATTTATTTTCAAACTCTTCAATAAAACACTCATTTCAAGCATCTATTCATGCATTCAAAAGTGTTATATAAACTGAACTTAGTGAATGTGACAAATTAAGAACTTTGAGTTGCAGCCGCAAGCAGCACCATCATTTGAACGTGATTTGCATTTCAAAAATTTCAACATTCTCAATTCAAGTATCTCTTCATGCATTCAAAAGTCATAATATAAACTGAATTATGTGGCTGCAACAAACTACAATCTAACTAAGCTAGTAAGTAAACTATAGTATAATTATATTTAAGCAAATACATAGCTTTTTTCGATTGATTAATGAGTATCTCTTAACTAAATAAGTAGTTCTAAACACTCCAATGGTCAATAACAATATTAAGATATGTTAGAATTATAATTTTCTTTGATTTACTGAAATCATCATGACAAAAATGGGGTGTTTTGTTAAGGTTATAACTTATAACTCATATACTACATAATGTACCCGAGTATTCAATGTAATTATAAAATGAAACCTGTTCTGAAGTGAACACAAAAGCTTTACTTTTTTATAATAATTGTAATTCTAATTCTTTGGTGATTTTCTAATTTTTGATTAACTTATTGTGAATTATTCAGCTTGCATGTTTTTAATTGATTTCAAGATGCAAAAAGTATAGTTAGGAGACCATTTTAGACCTACTCCTATAGTTAAAGGACTATTTATGACATTTTACATTTTATAAAGGGATATAACTAATCCAAAAATTAATTATACATAAGCACAAAATTCTTACCAAATATAGTACTAAATAATAACATACATAATGCATGGATTATTTCTTATAATACTCTACCGTGAGAGAAATAAGTAAAAATGAAAATTTAGTGAACGGCGTAAATATAATAAGTAATAATCTATATATATATAAAGCTGAATATAGAATAGCTGATGTGGCATGCCTCTGAGGGCTGGAATTATATTTATCTTTTTTTTGGTTTTTTGATCTTTTTTTTTCATTTTAAAAAACACAATATTTATTTGAAGTTTTAACATAATATTAAAGTTTAGTATTTAATTTTTTCCTCATTAAAACATAAACATAAAAACTTCAGTTATCAATTCTTTATCATAAAAGACATTTTCCTTAATTATAAAATTTAAGAGGATTTATTTCTTATCACTTAATTACAGAATCTGAAAAGTTTTTTCAAATTTAATTTGAAAGGTACTAATCTATAAAGTAGAGTAGCTAATCACAAAATATTTCAAACAATATGGTAAAAGATATCCACCAATTTTTATTTATGTGTTTATTCTTGTCGCGAGTAGTAGAAAAATTCATGGTTTGGTTAGTTTTTCTCAATATATTATTTTTGTGGTCAGACATCTTTTTTGTTTTACTTATTTTCCTTCTCTTCTTTACTTTTTAAATTTTGCAAGAACATCAAACAAGTTTCATTGAACATACATGCATGTATCAGTGAGAGAAAAATTCAACAACACACCAAAACAACAACAACAATCATAAAGAAGAGAAAGATGACAAGCAACATAAAAAGAACAACAAAATTGACACAACACACTAAAAGTTTATTTAGAGATGAGGAGAAGAGATCTTAGAATGAACAAAAACATTGAGACTCTTTTACTTTGTCTTTTCTTTTGATGATGATGAAATGTTATTTTTTCATGAAAAGAGAAAGAGATGATTTCTCATGATACTTCTGAAGATACTAATGTAAGAAGAAAAATCATGTAATAATCAAATTTCTTCAAAATATAAAAAGTTTTTGAAAGGATGTTGCACTACTACAAAAATTATATATTGAGAGAAAAAGTCATTTTGATTGAAAACTTATAGAAAGAATAATAAGTGGTCCAAGAGCAAGAACAATTATTTAGAAAGAGATTCAATTTATTTATGAAATTTATATTAAATTAGGAGGAGAATAAGGAGAAATCAATCAATATTTTAATTCCATTTTTTTTGTTTTTTTTTCTTTTCCTTAAAACGTTTTTCTAATTTATTTTTCCTTATCTATCTTTAATTAAAGTTTGTTTTATTATCTTTTATATATTTTTAACTAAAGTTTGTCTATATTTTTGTAGTTTTTTTTTTGTTTTTAAATTTAATATTTTTTTCTAATTTTAAACGACTGAAAATTTCACTTTCAAATTTTATTGAATATTTAATTTCATTCATCATTAATCATACTTTTTTTTTACTTCCTTGCCTTAGTTTGATCTCTTTATTCTCATTTATATCATTTCTTTAAATTGCTTCTTTCCTTTTTCTTTTTTTCTTACTTTTTATTTATTTATTTGTTACAAGAAAATAGTTATTATAAATTGGTAAGAATTGCATATATATTTTTATTTTATTTAAACTTAGATCATTTCTTCTACTAAAAGATTCATATATATACGTAATAATAAAGTTAAAGTTAGAAAAGGATGCCAACCTATATTTATTTATTTTATCATATTTTTATGACATTTTATCTTATATTTTCTTAAAATAATTGCTAAAAATTGTGCCTAAAAGTTTATTTATTTATTTTTCTAATTCTTATTTTGTGCATTTTTCCTATTTTTTAAAATAATGAAAATTTTACCTTGAAATTTTTCAGAATATCAAATATGACCATATTTAAATCCTTTCATCATAGATGCTATTAATTTTTAAAATTTTCCTTCCTTAAACTCATCATTAATGTAATTTATATCATTTCCTTAAATTAATTTTTTCCTTTCTTTGCTCTTTTTATTTATTTATCTTAAAAATTAATTGTTATAACTTTATAAAAAAAAATGCATTTTTTATACAGAAATAGACTTTAATTTGTCATTTATTTCTAATTTCCATTTTTTTTTCTCTTAAAACGTTTTTTTCTTATCTATCTTTAATTATAGTTTTTTTTTTCTTTTATATTACTTTAATTGAAGTTTGTTTTATTTTCTTTAATATATCTTTGATTAAGGTCTCTCTCTAACTAACTATATAT
>JAJOOO010015432.1:0-22053 GCA_029582685.1 Solanum piurae | reverse complement strand
GTGTGTTTTAAAGTTGTTTTAATGAAGTTTGAATGTGTGGATGTAAATAAGTTTTTTTATTCCGCACTATTTTCATTATTGAATGCAATGAATGACTACGTGGCTTGTATAAGACCCCTTCGGGGTCGAATACGCCATGTTACGACTAGGGGGTACTCTCGGGTCGTGACATCTCTGCTTACTTTGTTCTTGTTTGTGCTGTGTTTTTGTTGCCTATGTTAAAGATGGCTAATATCCTTAGATTGGTATTGTTTTTTGTTGTGTTCTCTGCGATGTTGCCCCTTCGTGGGCTCTAAGTTTTGTTTGGGGCACGTTACTGTCTTATTATCCACTCTTCTTTTTTATATGCCAAAAGGGGGAAGATATTATTGGTCTTGTATATATTGTGTTGTTCTTGTACAGGAAATGGAATAGATTTGTCATTATCAAAAAGGGGGAAATCGATAACTCAAGCAGTTTTGATGATAGACTTTATGAATCAGATTCACATCAATAAACATAGAACTCACAAACAAAAGAGCGGGAGAAAGACTTTACGATGACATAAAAAAGAAGAGTTTGTTTTAAAAAGGAAGTTGAGTCAAGGAAGGAAATAATGAAAGAAGAAGTTTTGTACAAAAAACATTCGTAATTAAGGAAATATCTAATTCCTTTCCTCGTACAACTTTAACATCTTTCCTTATACAAATTGGAGTTGAAGTTTTTCAAGCTCTATAAAAGGACAATGACAAAGAAAGAAGAAGTCATCTTTGCCAATCCAGAAAAGAGAGACAAAGTGAGAGAAAGAATCATAGCAAAGGCCAAAGAGTTCGAGAAGTAGAAAAACGAAAGAATTCTAGAGTTAGGATTTCTTTCGAATAGTCGAGTCACATTGATTCATACTTGAATCAGTGTTTTTTGAGGTTTGTGAGTGTTT
The DNA here is from genome assembly GCA_029582685.1 of Solanum piurae. Classification (NCBI taxonomy): domain Eukaryota; kingdom Viridiplantae; phylum Streptophyta; class Magnoliopsida; order Solanales; family Solanaceae; genus Solanum; species Solanum piurae. Next base: position 21,137 of record JAJOOO010015432.1, on the reverse strand, counting down.
GTGAGAATTGTAAACGAGAAGCGGATTTGACTTCTTGGGGTTAGAATTAAGAGAGAGTTTTGAGAATTTTTGTAAACAAGAAGCGAGTTTGACTTCTTGGAGAGGAGAGTGATTTCGATTAGAGTTAATCGGAAAAGGTATAAGTTTTAGAGTTAGATTCGTAGATTGACTGAGTTGTAATCTTGAATTTAATATAAAACTTTGGTGTGGTTTTTCCCTTCCTTGAGTTAGGAAAGTTTCCACAATACATCTGTGGAATTTGTGGTTTACGTTATTATCTTGTATTTTTTTCAAGAACTTGGTTCTTGAATATTGGGTAGGGTTTCTTCAGGATATTTATCGTTGACCGACACTAAGATCATGCGAGCTATAATATGAAATATGTTGTAATCCTCACATCGAAAAGGGGATTCTACTTACAAAGGTAGTCTCTGTAATATTCATTCATATGTTATTTGTGGATCTACTAGCTACACCATTTAAGATAATCCTAGGGGCACGTAGTTTGGGATAAAGAGATTGCTTCTAGAGACCCGGCCTCTACTAATGGGAGAGCCTGTATCTCAAAGTTCTCTCAGTGCTAAGTAAGATCCCAAAAAAATTAGTCATAAATCATATTCATAATATCATACTTGGAAAGACACAATTAAACTACCAATCCAATCATAAGTTATCATAGAGTAGCTCCTAAAAAAATCATGAATCATACATATGTGAGAGTACCTTTCACAATTATTATTTTGTAATATGTGAGAAAACCTTTCACAACTCATTGACACCTATCTCATAAGCATCATTAGTTCATATATAACATTATTTTCATAAACATGCATACCTTCCCTAAATCATACTTTATAATTTCATAAGCTTTTTTCATAAACTCATTATCGTAAAAAGCATAGGTCTATAGAAAATCAATTGGAAATCATGTAGTTTAATCAATTCATGCACAAGAAGATTGAAATTAAACAATTAAATTAAAATCAAGTAAGACCCACAGAGATTGCATGGAACCCTAAGCAATTTAGGTGAAATTGAATTAGAAATTTGAAAATCTTTTTGACCCAGTGGATGAATGGAATCCATTGGTAAACTCTCAAAGCCTAGCAAGTAAGAGAAAAGAGGAGACTTGAAACTTGAAACCCTAGCTTTCATCATTGAGCTTGAGAAAGAGAATTGGAGAGGATTAACTAGGATTGGAATTGGGGATTTGAGAGAATGAGAGTGTTTGAGTAGTTTTAGGAGTTGAAAGGTAGTTATAGGTTTTAAAATAAGGGTCAAAACAACATAGAATAGGTATAAAATACATAGGAAAAGACTCAAATATCCTTAAGAATTAAGTGCCGGAAGTGATCTACGGTTGGGACCTACGGTCTGTACACCTTTCTACGGCCCGTACTAGTCAATCGTAGCACCAACTTTAGAAACCCAAAAATTCATCCACTTCCCACGAAACCATTTTATGGTCCATCCAACTTCCTACGGCTCGTAGAACTCAATTTCAAGAACAACATTTCACTAAGTTTGGACCCTTCTATGGAACCCATCTACGACCCGTAGTACAAATAACGACCCGTCATGTTCACTCGTAGGTCCAACCTCAGAGACTGAACATTTCCAAAATCTCAAATCAACTCTACAACTTCCTTCCTACGGTTTGTAGGACTGTCTACGGTTCATAGGACTTCCTACGGTCCATAGCTAGGACTCTTAATTCTTGCACCAGTGCCAAAAATGTGACTTTTCCCTCTTTAATCTAACTTCTCAATTTCCAAGATGTTACACATAGGCTTGTAAATGTAGAGGGGTACTCTTAGCGCATATCTAAGATGAGATGGTCATGAGCTATCACTTATTTACACGAAGGGCATCAGAATTGTATAATACACTATGACTTAAAGTAGTGAATATTCTACTAGACGAAAAAATTTCAAAAAAGATTTATGATTTTAGACTAGAAAAGTTCCTAGATAATTTTAGTAGAGTGTTGGCAACCATGAGAGGTAGTTGGGGCTATGTTTCACCTGAATGGATCTCTGAATTGGCGATCTAAACTAAAATTAATAGGTGGTCGATGCAATGTAGAGGCACCACCTTCAGCTAGAGGTGAAAATGGTGGAATAGAGGAGAGAAGTTGTTTTCCCACTGTGTGCATTACACCCGATAGTTGAAGGGAACGTTGCAAGAGTTGTTAATATCGGAGAAATCAATTTTCATGGGGTAGCAATTAGTTCGGATAAGGGGACATGATCACAAGATGATTGTTTCATCTTTGTAGGTTATAAAGAACCTGTTTCCATGGTAACTTATCTTAGATTTTCACCTTACTTTTTTTTACTACAAAGAACAAAAATAAAATAGACATACTGTTAAAATGAATAGATGCAGAATGTGTTGTCACAAGTTAGTTAGTTAACAGAAACAGTTGGATTAAATCACTGTTGAGAAAAGTTTGTTACAAGTTGTTAGGCTGACTTGTGCATTAGGTATGTTAGTTAAGAACCTTCTAGATGCCTCTACAATTCTGTAATCTATGTCTATAAAAGCATTAATTGAGAATGTTTCACATTGTAGTTAGATGATTACACATATCAATATGAAATACTCTCATCTTCTCTCTTTCTAATTCCTGGTTCATCTCTGCCTAGAAGAGCTTCAAGCTTGAAATTCTATCATGGTATCAGAGAACTCGATCCTAGCTAATTAGGAGCAGTGTTGATACTCAGAGTAGATACTTCAGCAAGATAGTTGGAGTAGTTGAAGATTGTAGCAATGGCGATCCCAAAGATAGATCAAAATGATCCTCTGTACATTGGCCAGTTAGATGCTTCAGGAGCTGTTTTGATTCCCATCAAGTTGACAGGATCAGAAAACTATGAGATCTGGTGTAGGTCAATGAGGATTGCTTTGTTAGGGAAGAGGAAATATGGTTTTGTTACAGGAGCTTGCACCAGAGCTCTGTAAAAGATGAGTTACATGAGTAGTGGGAAACTTGTAATGCAATCGTGTTATCCTGGATAATGAATACAGTTAGTGAAGATCTCTTAAGTGGAATTGTATATGCCACAACTGCTTTCTCAGTTTGGGCTGATCTGAAGGAAAGGTTTGATAAGGTGAATCATATGAGAATATACCATCTACATAGAGAAATCACTACTCTGGCTCAAGGTACAGATTCAATATCTCTTTACTTTACAAAGTTGAAGACTCTTTGGAGTGAATATGATGATGTAGTTCCCAGTCCTGGTTGTACATGTCCTCAGTCAAAGGATTATGTTGATCATATACAGCAGTTGAGATTGATACAATTTTTGAGTGGCTTGAATGAGTCTTATGACCAAGCTCGTAGGCAGATCATGCTCAAAGGAGCCACACCTACCATAAATCAAGCCTATGTTATGATCATAGAAGATGAGATTCAACAGTCAAGCTATGTAGCAAATGTCATTCAAAAACCTGATACAATGGCTATGAATGTGCATAAGAATGAAGGAAATGAATATTACAAAGGAAGAAAGTGTGAGTTTTGTCACTTTACTGGTCATACCAAGGAGAATTGTTACAAGTTGATAGGCTATCCTGATGACTGGAAAATAGAAGGAAGTCTAATAATCTATGCATCAGGGGACTTTTACAGTGGTGATGGTGGTAAGCAGTTTCCAGCTAACAATTTAAAAAAATCTGTAGGATCCTCACACTATGCAGGACAACATTCAACAAACCATGGTGCTGGTGTTTTTCATTCACATGAGGCTTCAACCAGCTTTGAGGAGGATAAGACTTTACACAAGGGACATGCATTCACAGACCAGGAGTATAAACAAATCATGGATATGCTAAACGAATATGTGAAGGAACCCAAGCAAGTCAACATTGCAGGTATTGCTACTTGTCTAATGTCAACTGGCTTTAATGTCAACTTGCTTTACACAAAATTGGATAGTCGACTCAGGTGCATCTCATCATATTACAGCAAACAGACACTTCTTAACTAAGAGTCATAGCATAGATAAAACACAACAGAATCAGGTTCATCTACCAACAGGGGACAAAATAGAGATTAGTCATATTGGTGAGGCATTGATTTTTGACAACAGTGTTAAAAATGTCCTCTGTGTACCAAACTTCAATTTCACCCTCCTGTCAGTTTCACATATCACAAGGGATCTATCTTGTTTTGTATTTTTTTACCCTGACTTTTGTGTCTTTCATGACCTCTACAGTGGCAGGGTCAAGGGGATTGGTAAGGAAGAAGAAGGGTTGTATGTTTTCAAGGGAGACACTACAATAGTACACAGACAGAAGTCCATATTTGGTCCTCCACTAGTGACTGCAAGAGCAATAATACAGGATGTTCGCTTATGGCATAAAAGGCTTGGCTATCCTTCCTCTCAAGTTTTAAGATTTTTGAATTTAGTTCCAAAATATCATAGTGACACTCAGTGTTCAGTTTGTCCATTGGCTAAGCAAACTAGACTTACTTTTCCTATCAGTACTTCTAGAGCCTGTATGAGATTTGATGTTGTACACATGGACCTCTGGGGTCCTTATAAAACTCCTACTATAGATAAGAAACATTACTTCTTAACCATTGTAGATGACTATAGCAGATTTGTATGGGTTTATATGTTACAATTGAAATCTGAGACTGTTGTTGCTATCAAAATCTTCCTCAAAATGGTTAACACACAATTTGATTCTCATGTGAAGGTGGTAAGGTCAGACAATGGAACTGGGTTTTTAACTCTCAATGTACAACTTTGTTTCATGATTTAGGCATGTTGCATCAAAGTAGTTGCCCCCACACACCACAGCAAAATGGTGTGGTAGAAAGAAAGCATAGACACATTCTGAATATTGCTAAAGCTATCAGATTTTAGTCACATTTGCCCATTAGGTATTAGGGATTCTGTATCAAAGTTGTAGTGTATTTGATGAATAGATTATCTTCTTCTGCCCTGGATAATGTGAGTCCTTATGAGATGTTTTATTCAAAATCCCCATCTCTATCTCACCTAAGGGTAATAGGATGCCTTGGTTATGTCACAGTATTGCCTAAAAGTGACAAGTTTGGAGAAAGAATTGTTCCTGCTATCCTCATAGGATATTCTGAACTACAGAAAGGGTATATAATGTTGGATCTAAAATCAAACAAGTTATCTGTGAGTACAGATGTGCATTTTGAAGAGGATGTGTTTCCTTTTAATTACTACAACATTACCACAGACTGAGTTGTTTACTAGCTCTGTTGGTTCCCCTTTATTTCAATATGTTAATCACCCTGACCATGGTGATGCTACTGACAATACTGAGGCTACTGAGATTTTATATAATGAAGATTCCCATTTTTCAACTAATAGTTCTAAAGACATCAGACCTGATATAAATTCTTCCCCTCATGTCATGCCTTCACCTATGGAACCTTCTATCAGAAAGACCTTTATGCCCACTAAAGCACCAACTTGACTACAAGACTATATCACTACTGGCAGGAAGCAAAGCAGTACTAGACATCTCTTGGCAAACTTTCTTAGCTATGAGAAGTTAACCTCATGTTATAGGAGTTATTTGTGTAAAGTGTCTGACTATTTGGAGCCTAAGAACTTCAAACCAGGAGATTAAGGCCCTTGAAGACAATAAGACCTGGCAGGTAGTTGACTTACGTAAAGGCATGCATACTATTAGTTCTAAATGGGTGTACAAGGTTAAATACAAGGCAATTGGTGAAGTGGAGAGATTTAAGGCCAGATTAATTGCTAAAGGGTACAACCAACAAGAAGGATTAGACTATTATGATACATTCTCACCTGTGGCCAAGATGGTGACAATCAGATGTGTGATTGTTTTAGCTGTATCTAGAGGCTGGAATTTATACCAAATGGACGTTTATAATGCATTTCTTCAAGGTGACTTTGATGAAGAAGTATACATGGACATGCCAGAAGGTTTTAAGAAGCAAGGGGAGACAAAAGTATGCAGACTACTCAAGTTTTTGTATGGCCTTAAACATGCATCTAGGCAGTGGAATTTGAAACTTACTACTGCTTTGTTGGACACTGGTTTCACTCAAAGTGTTCATGACTACTCTCTATTCACTTTGAAAAGATGAGCAGACATAGTGGTTATTCTTGTCTATGTTGATGATTTACTCATCACAAGCACTAGTGAGAAAATGACTATTGAAGCTAAAGACAGTCTACATCATAAGTTCAAACTCAAGGATTTAGGTGAGCTCAGGTTTTTCTTGGGCATTGAAGTCCTCAGATCTCCTAAAGGTGTCATTCTCACTCAGAGAAAGTATGTTTTGGAACTCATTGTTGATGTAGGCCTCACTGGTGCCAGGCCTGCTTCCACTCCTCTTGAGATCAATTTGAAACTTACCTCAGTTGACCATGATGTTGTAAATGGTCTTACTGGGGATGATCCTCTGCTAGATATTACTTCTTACCAAAGACTGGTTCATAAGCTTCTCTATGCAACCATTACAAGACCAGACATTTGCTTTGTTGTACAAACCCTCAGTCAGTTTATGCAGTCCCCAAAGAAGTCACATTGGGAGTCAACACTTAGAGTGGTTAGATACTTAAAGGGCATAATGGGTCAAGGTGTATGGTTGCAAGTCAAACCTACCACTACACTCACCTGTTGGTATGATTCTGATTGGGCTGCATGCCCCAACACTAGAAGGTCCATTACATGCTATGTGGTCAATTTTGGTGAGTCATTAGTGTCTTGGACGTCTAAGAAACAACAGACTGTTTCCAGAATCTCAGCTAAGGCTGAGTACATAAGCATAGCTTTAGTTGTATCTGAAGTCACTTGGTTGCTTGGATTGTTCACTGAATTGGGAGTTCAAGTTCAAAGCCCTATCTGCATTCTCAGTGACGGCATATCATCCATACAATTAGAAGCCAATCCGGTCTTCCATGAGAGGACCAAACACATCGAGATAGATTGTCATTTCATCAGGGATAAAATCAAAGCAAGGGTGATTGACACTATCTATGTTCCTACTCAACAACAACTTGCAGACTTGTTGACAAAGGGGCTCAGTCAAGCTCATCATTCTTATCTCTTGGGCAAGCTTGGTGTGCTTAATGTTTTGCACCCTTCAGCTTGAGGGTGTGTGTTAAAATGATTAGATGCAGAATGTGTTGTCACAAAGTTAGTTAGTTAACAGAGTTAGTTAGTTAACATAAACAGTTGGATAAAATCACTGTTGAGAAAAATTTGTTACAAGTTGTTAGGCTGACATGTGCATTAGGTGTGTTAGTTAAGAACCTTCTAGATGCCTCTACAATTCTGTAATATGTGTCTATAAAAGCATTGAGAATGCTTCACATTGTAGTTAGACGATTATACATATCAATATGAAATTCTCTCCTCTTCTCTCTTTCTAATTCCTGGTTCATCTCTGCCTAGAAGAGCTTCAAGCTCAAAATTCTATCACATACTTTGCAAGAATATAATGTATATTTGGGTTATAGGGTTATAGGAGAGGATGAACATCAAAGGAAGCAATTTAACCTTAGAATGAGACAATAGTTGAAAATAACCTTAGCTTTTTGAAACAAATATGGTTGAAGATCTTTGGATATGGAAAACTATCACTTTGATTATGTCGATCGGGATTGTTACATATATCTCACATTGGATATGATAAAATAATATTAACATCAACAAAAATATACTTAGTGAAATCCCACAAGTTATCCTTTTATTTTATCACTCTTATACAAGTATGCATTATTTTTACTATCATGAATTAACATAAACAATGTATATTACTATTCATAAAACTGAAATAAATTCAACATTAATGAAAAATAATACTTCAATCAAATTACCTTTGTATCCTTGAAGAAATGAGCCTTACATAGTAATGGATCTTTATCCTTCGTTAGCATGACCGATTAATAGTGACTTTCTCCACTGTTAACTTGTTGTCGTCTGATTTGCTTGACATTTTGATTTAATGAAATCAATCACAAAAACTAGATCAGTATTAATGAGGCTTCAACTTGCGTCAAAAATTTAATTTTTTTAAACGTGCCGGGAATTCCCACATTGGGGGTAAAACGCTTCCTAACAAAGGGAACTCCGTACCCAAGGAGGCTCAAACCCGAGACCTCTTAATTAAGAATGAAGGAATACTTACCACTTCACCATAACTCTTATTGGTTCACTTTCTCATTTTTCATCATTACTATTACCAACCAAATGCTCCAACAATAATGAGTTCAAAGTTCAAAACTTTCTCCTTTATTTTACATTTACATTAAGTAAAAAAAATCTGAAATGAAATAAGATATAATGGGTTAAACTCCCATTTTTTTTAGTGGGTTAGATAAAATATTCACATTTTTTCTCATACACAGTCATTATCATTCTCATAATAACCCCACATTTTCACCACAATTACTTTATCAACCAAGTATTTTATCCTTGTCAATCTAGTAGTAATTTAATATTTGAAAACAAATTATTTATAAAATAACTCAAACTAATTTGTGTAAGATCTACTAATATATAAATTTTATTGCTTTGTATTATTTTCCAATTCTTAGATTATCTTTTCTATGTTGATGATATAATGCAGTGTGATTGAATTTGGGTGAGGAAGGATTTTTTGTGCTGTGGAGGACCTGGGGAAATGATATAATTAGTTTGATAAACTTAAAACTTACATTTTTCTTTCATATATTTTATCTATGATCTTATAATTTTTGTGTTTATGATTTTTTGCTCTTGAAAGGGTTATATTGGGCTATTGTCGTGGCAAAAGTTATCACAAGTCTATACAATATTAAGTTGAATAAGATAAAATTTTGTCAAAATAGCAGGTCATTGAATGTTTGTAAATTGTATACTACAAGAAGATAAGGATGCTTTCATAGTCATTAAAAATATATAGTATCAATCACAATGAAAAAAAAAAAACTTATTCTGATGTGTCATATTCCAGTGTTGTCAAGAAGAAAAAGTATAGAAACCTGCCTGATAAGGTAAGCAAACGATATTGAATTTATTGTTCTCTTTTTGGGTTGAATTATATTTGCAAGAAATATACTAATATAATAAAATAAAAAATATATTGATTAATATGATAATAAAGAATATGTTTTGATTTGAACACAAAAGGAATGAAAAATTTAATTCGTTAATAATTCATCATTATATGTGTGAAGAAAGCAAATAGCTTTAAAAGACATGAAATGTAATGAACGAACTCAAGTGTATTGTTTCGATTGTCCGAACACCTATTAACTTGAGCAGATATCTATTTAAATCATTTTAATTATTCGATCCACTAAGAATATAATATTTACGAGTAACAATATAATCAGGCACATGCATTCTAGTTTAATTCCAGCGTTCTAATTTTCATTCCCAAAATTACACCATTTTATTTGTACAACAGAATCAAGATTTTAAATCAATAAATATAGATATATTTTTTTATAATCATGGAGTTTAGGAATGAGAAAAGACATAAAGTGACACCTAAAGTTATTCCAAAATTTTAAAAAGACATCTTAACTATGCAGATGTCTTATTACCCCATAAAAGTATTAAATACATTTGTAAAGAGGCCATTTTGACCCATTTGCTCACTAACCCAAGAATTCTAATAGGAGCATGATACACACTCTCTCCTGTTAATGAAATTTAAATATTAATAAAGTGCAGACCCTGTTGAAACCCAATTTTGGCCTAATATTTTTAAATTTCGAAACTTTTAAGTTTTATTTATCTAATAATTCAAAATATTTTTTTTATAATTTTAAATAAGTTTATCGATAGCTATCCTTATTTATCAAAATTTATGATATTTTATCAGTTAATTTTAAAATTACATTTTTACATGTCATTAGTTACGTTCATTATATTTATTTTAATATTCATTTTATTTGTTACATTTGTTAAAATCCATTTTGATATTTTGAACAGTCTAGAAATTCATTCAAATACAGATATTTTACTTGATCGATAATTTTGGGTCACAATCCCAAGCCCACAAATTGAGCCCATTTAACAATTATTTCCTATATAAATTTTGATTAGGTTAAAAAATAGGGGGGTGAATTATTTTTTAGGAGATAAGAATTTCCTAAGGGCAAAGACCCTAATTTTTTTTTCCCCTCCCCTTTTCCTCCCTTAGCCGCCACCACCCAAAAATTCCTTTTTCCGACAAAACAAGCTCCATCGGAGCAGCAAGTCAACAGCTTCCACAACCAGCTCCAAGTCGGAGCGCCACAACCCCACCAGACCCACCAAAACCCTCGCTAAAAACCAACCAAAACGACCTCCAAACGCCCCATTTTTTTCCAGCCAAATGAGTTCACCACCGCTGCTCCGATAAGCTCCGACCAACAGCTCATACAAAACCACCAAAACCTACCTGTTCTTCTCCAAAGCAGCCACCGAGCAGCAGCTGAAATAGCACCAAACAGCAGCTAAAAGCAGCACCAAAAAGCCACCAAACAGCCATCTCCGGCGAGCTCCCTCTTCTCGAAACCAACAACAAACAACAAGAGAACAACTGAACTCCGTCTAAACCCCTTCCCTTTCTCTTCCTCCTCCAGCCATGGCTAACCCACCACTGTTCGCTTCTTCTTCTCGAACTCCGACGTGAATCAGTGAGCATCGCCCCCTTTCCCCTTTCCCAATTTTCGATTTTTGATTTGTTATTTGCAGGTTTCCAGCGAAGAGCTCAGAGCTTCGAGCTCTAGAACACCTCCGTCGCTGCTACCAGCGTAAAATCACCCAAGTTTCAACTCCAGCACAACTGAAAATTCCAATCACCAAACGACTCCGGATCTACCGGAAAATGTTCTCCTCCGGTGACAATTCATTTTTTTTTACATTACATATGTGCATATATATTTTTACTCTTTTGGTTGAGTTTCTGTTGCTACTCTATTTTTGTATGTATTTATTTTATCATTTCTTTATTTTGCCTTTTGATTATTTTTGTTAGTGTTTAGTGGTGTACTAGTGTCCATTTCGTTCCCTTCTTGTTGACTTATTTATTTTTCATGTTGTTGCTTTTGATGCATAATTTTTTGTTCTTTCGGATGATTGTTATATTTTGGTGACAACAATTCAATTGCTCTTATTTTAATTTTCTGTTATTTGGGTAATAGTTCAAGTGAAAAATATTTTATTTTATTGATTTACTTTACTTTACTGACTATTTAAACTTTACTATAGTACTATTACATTTTCATTTATTGTTAATTGTTGTTGCTCATTAATTAATTTAAGAATTGCTTTTATATATTGTAGTTAGTTTATTTGCTTGTTAAATTATTTGTTTATGTGGTTTGCTTTATTTTTCCTTTTAGATATTGCTGCTTTGCTTAGGTTGGCTTTTGCGTAGTGAGTGTTTTGTTTCGATAATTTATTTGTCATGATTTGTTATGAATCTATCCTGACCATTGTTAAAGTTGCCTTTTATTTTGGATCATTTTATTTTTTCTTAATTACTTTGTTCTAATGGTATTAAATATGTACTAGTTAGATTGGCCAATGAGAAAATTTCTCCGTCGATTTTGGAGGCCTTCATGTTGTTAAAAGATGGAAATTTAGTTTAAGATTATATTTGTTATATGTTAAAATTCCCGTCAGTTTTTTAGGCCTCATCATTGTAAAAGACAGAAATTTAGTTTAAATTTATATACTTTGTATGTTAAAATTGGCCGATGAAGAAATTACCGTCGATTTTCAATGCCTCCCATTTTAATAACATGGGTTTTTATTTCTAAGTTATTATTTATTTCATTTGTTTTTTAATCGTATTTATTTACCACTAACACTTTTACTAAGTGTCTTTACAGGTACCCGGAGGTGCTTTCCATTGAAGCTATTTTAGTTAGATTCGAATTATACTCTTATTCATTATTTTGCACATATTGACGTTAGGCAAACCTAGACAGTTTTTTACTTTATTATTTCATTTTATTACTTGTGTATATTGCATGCTTATTATACTTGTATATTATTGTTATCTCCTCCTCAATTTGAAAGAATGAATTCAGTCGGTTCCCACAATTGTGGATTTCGAAGGATGTCTAACACCTTTCTTTCGGAATAACCTGAACCCTTATCTAGAATCTAATGGTATCGTACATAATTTTAATTGGTTTCCTAATTTTTTCCTAAAATTACGTGGCGACTCCTTTAAAATTTGTTTATTCTTAAAACTCTTTTAAAATTGCATCAATTATTTCTTTTTCGAGTCACCGCGACGTTTCGCCTATTTGAATAGAGTAGGGATGTAAAAAGAATGGCGACTCCGCTGGGGAGATAGAGGTACTAACCATTATGAGTTCATTTTTTCAAATTGAGGAGTTATTCTTTTATTGTGTTATTCATTATATCTTGTATATTTTGTTGATTATTTTGTATATTATATTTGTTATTTATTCATTATTTGTTTAAATTGTATGTATACTATCATTGCATTCATGGTATTTTCCAACTTGTATGTATAGTGTATTAAGACCGGTTTTTGCATAATCGCAGTCGGATTTTTTATACTCGACCCTTTATTTTGGAATGATCGATAATTTATTGGTACGTCATGCGTTCAATGGTTATCGTGAGTTCCAGCCTAAGTTGTCCGCTTGAATTCCCGGTCTTTCAAAAGCCACTCTTAGTCAACTAGCGTAGAGCGAAACTAAATCCCTGATTTAGCGCATTGACCTAAGATGACCCTAACACCCAAGGCATGTTGGGTCCATTAGAAAGACCATCTTGAGTTCAAAATGGCCTCCGGCTTAAATGGACGATCATAATTGTGTGTTTAAATTTGAAGGATGTATACGTCATTTGACAATTCATTGTCACTCGAGGTTGGGGGTTTGTTTTAATGGTTTAGTCTAGTCAAACAAGGATTTTCACAAGTTATCATTTCATCCAAAAGGTGTTGGCATTCGGAGATGACAAGTAGTTCAAGAAGGAAGGATCTTCCACGAAGGCTTAGTTTTGTATCGATTTTCCCTCAGTTTGTAACCCTATTTGATTTATACGTAAAATTTATATAAAGTGTTTTTAGGGGCAATGTAATGTTGTCAAATAACGTAATACATCCTTCAAATCGATAGATCTACCCTTGGCACAAAAGAGTCACATATTTAAATAGGACGCGCAATAATTATTTGTATGTTATGTGATATAATTGAGTTTGTCTTTAATTAAAATAGTGCTTATGTGTTTAATTCATTCTTTGTGTTACATTATACATTATACATTATTGACACGAATTAACATTTTTACCTTTTGAGTTTTTCTTTTCTTTTTTTTAAGCGAGAGATTGATTTATGTCAAAATTTGGAAGTCATTGTTCGTCTGAAGTTGCAAGGGACAAAAGAATTTGCAGAATTGAAGTTTTTATATTTCACAAGACATTAGTATCAAGTCAAAAAGATAAATCAGGGGAGTCTTTGACTATAAGGTCACACTTATTTTTTTATTTTTTTTATTACTTTGCATGATGGCCCTGCTTTCACACATGTCACATATTTTTTCAGGAAAATCATCCCCGATAACAGTCGGCGATGGTCATAACAATTTATGGTTCTCGTAGATAATTGGGAGAAGACACAGTACGAAGAGACATTCAAAAAGAATATATGGCAAAAAGTAATTACTGAAAAAAAGAAAAAAAAAGGGAGATCACATTCAACTGGTAGTACAAATGTCGACAGTTAAAGAGTATACAAGGAATCGCTCCGAGTTTGTCTAAATTTTAAAATTATTTTATGCTATATCTGAACGAACTACGCGAACCTGATCCTCATCTCGGTGAGATACGTAGGCAACCCTTCTTGGGTTCGGTATTCATTCTTTTAAAAAAAAATAAAAAAAATTAAATAGTTTGTGCATTTTTTCAAAAAAAACATATATGCATGAACTACGCACACCTGATTCTCATATCAATGAGATACGTAGGCACCCTTCTTGGGTCCGATATTTATTCATTCTTTCAAAAAAAAAATTGTACATATTAAAAGAGTCATGTCTTCAGCTCAAATGAGACCAATTTAGTTAGGGGCATGTAAATATATTTGGTATGATAGAGGGGACTGACTTTATGGTAAACTATAGACTCTTTTGGTACCTCTCACTTCTACTTTTGTGATGCTTGAAAATTCTCTTGCATGCATTCAAGATAAGAATAAAATCAACCTCATGGTTTCATGTGTTGTGTGGTGAGCTTTTAAATTAAAATTCAATCGCATCGCACTGTTGATCTAGAACTTGGCCTGAATGTTATCGAGGCGAAATCATGAGTAATGTTTGGTTTGGGAAAGGATTATAGGCCTTTTTTTACCCGATTGTTCCTTTCAAAGCCTACCAAATGACATTAATCCCTAGTTTTTCCCACTTTGAGCCTAAAGACTTTTCTTTGGACAACCACATCTTAGTCATTACCCTTCTGAGTGCTTACATGCACTATCCCTCTCTTGACCCAACCTTCTTGAGCGCGCCAAAGATGTGCAAATTACAAGAGAAGATCCAAGTTTGAAGTTGCAAAAGGCAAAGATATGAAGTCTCCTAAAATCAACGAAGCGAAAATGACTTCTAGAAAAAGAAAAAGGAAGGTGGAAAGAAATAAATAATGACAAAAACATCCCTACAAGGTCAATGAAAGACGAGAAGAGAAAGAAAAAAAAAACCTCAACAAAATCGGAGAAAACTTCAAAACAAAGGGATGAAAAAGGAAAAGCTCCAACAAATAAGAATTCAAAAGAAGTCGGAAAAAAAAGTATAGGGGACAATAAAGAGGATCAGACACCAAAGTTGTATCAATCATCAAAAACAAAAATTTGTTGTGACGCTCAAGAAAGAATTAAGTCACTTTTACCCCAAATATATACCCTCCCATCCCTAAACCTACATTACAAGCCAATGACAAGCCCTATATGATCTTATTCCAAATGTTCTCACATTAATGGAGATTTACATAAGGGTCAAACATATGGTATCACAGTTGCATGCATTGAACATTTTTATGAGTGTGAGTGCACCTTGAAAAATGTCCTCAAATAATATGCTTCAAATATGTGTGAAATAGGACTTTTCTTATTGTGAGGGCAATTGAGACATGAGGATGGTACAATTCAAAACCTTTGTTTGAAGCAAGATGAACAAATCATGTTGATACTTAAGTATGTTTAAGGTACCACTTGAAGCTGTAGGAGTTACCTTGAATTCAATCTTAGTTAGAAAAAGAAAAAAAAGAAAAAAAAAAGATATTTACATGCGATCCTGACTCCTGGTACCAATTGTAGTTAAGACTTGACTTTTTCTTCACATTCTTTATTCTTCAAAAAAAAAAAAAAAAGGGTGAGCAAGCACCCACTTTTTAATATTTTTCAAAGCATTTCTTTTTAGATTATTTTCATTAAAAAAAAAATTGCATTTTCTTTTTGGGTTGTCCGTTATATAACGTGACATTAGGCTAACCTCGTACGTGAGAGACATCTATTTTACTTCATTGAGTTGTCTGTCCCAAAAACGTGACTTGTCTTTTGTTTCTAGGCTTTGAATATCACAAGGAATATCATTTTCCTATTTTATCATGTTCAGATTGTACATTTTCTACTAATGATCTTGTCTCAGATTCTTTGCAGTATTCATCATCTACAGGATTGGAACCACATTTGACATGATTCCTGGCTCAACAAGATATGTAGGCGCCACGACGGCTCGATCATATATCCAGTGTGAACTAGGATAGAATTTTTGAGAATATCTCAAAAATTCACAATAAAATTGCTATCTCCAGCAAGTCAATATTGGAGATCATTTTGAGATTTGCCAAAAGTTCTAACTGGGGCAGAATTTTTTAGGAAGACCTCAAAAATTCCAACAAGTATTGTCAGAAGCTTGATAGTCAACTTCAAATGATCCTTCATCGCTTGAAGTTCAAAGTCAGCTTGCAAATCTCCAGCATTATCACGGCAAGCGAGCAACTCCTAGTACAAATCCCCAATAAGACATGAGTCACAATGAACACAAAGTGTTCAAGAACAAAATGATGGTTGCTCCCTTGTGTCAAGGTGATCAGGCACTTTGTACACATTCTCTTATGAATCTTTCCTTAAAGTTTCTTGATCATATCGCTAGCGAAAGCGATATTGTGTCTACTAATCGTTCCTTTCCTAGTATAGGAACAGATGAAAGCATCGAGCGGATGACACTTTCAAGACATCGAGCAATCCACCTCGTTACAATGGACAATCATCGAGCCATCCATCTCGTTACAGTGGACAATCGTCGAGTCATCCACCTCGTTATGGTGGACAATCATCGAGCCATCCACCTCTTTACAATTGGACAATCATCGAGTCATCCACCTCGTTACAGTGGAAAATCATTGGGTCATCCATCATTTGCATTTTTCATTTGCCGAAAGGGCCATTGCATTTTTGATTTTGCCAAGAGGACCATTGCTTTTTGATTTGCCGAGAGGGCCATTGCATTTTCATTCGCCGAGAAGGCCATTGCATTTAAGTCGCATCTATTCGGAAGTGAATGATGTGCGCCTTATCTTTTCAACGTCCAAGTTGGAGGAGACTTGCGTTGAAAGATATATGCATTTAAGTCGCATCTATTTGGAGGTGAAGGATGTGCACCTTATCTTTTCAACGTTCGAGTCGAAGAAAACTCGCGTTGAAAGATATTTGCATTTAAGTCGCATCTATTCGGAGGTGAAGGATGTGCACCTTATCTTTTCAACGTTCCAGTCGAAGGAATCGCGTTGAAAGATATTTAAATTTAAGTCGCATATATTCGGAGGTGAAGGATGTGCACCCTCTCTTTTCAACGTCCAAGTCGGAGGAGTCTTGCATTGAAAGATATTTGCATTTAAGTCGCATCTATTCGGAGGTGAAGGATGTGCACCTTATCTTTTCAACATTCAAGTCGAAGGAAACTCGCGTTGAAAGATATTTGCATTTAAGTCACATCTATTCGGAGGTGAAGGATGTGCACCCTATCTTTTCAACGTCCAAGTCTAAGGAAACTTACGTTGAAAGATATTTGCATTTAAGTCGCATCTATTCGGAGGTGAAGGATGTGCACCCTATCTATTTAACGTTCAAGTTGGAGGAGACTTGCGTTGAAAGAATTTTCATTCGTCCTACCGATGGACATATATTCAAAATCATACCGATGGATCATCTTATTTGTTTCGTCCTATCGATGGACATACATTCAAAATCCTGCCGATGGATCATTTTATTTCATTCGTCCTATCGATGGACATACATTCAAAATCCTATCGATGGGTCATCTTTTTATTCGTCCTACCGATGGACATACATTCAAAATCCTACTGATGGATCATTTTTTTCATTCGTCCTACCAATGGACACACAATGATATCCTACCGATGGATCTTTTTTTTTTCATTCGTCCTACCGATGGACATACATTCAAAATCCTACCGATGGATCATCATCTTCATTTGTCCTACCGATGTACATGCATTTTTATCCTACCAATGGATCATATTCATTTGTCGTATCGTAAGAGATGCTACCTTTTTTCCTGTAATTTTGTCTCTACTAATGAGTTTCATCTTTGTTTTTTTCGAGAACATCCAAGAGGATGCATTCTCAATTGAGCCACAGGTTCAGACTATTTCAACAAGGAGGCAATACAACGTAGAACTTTTTGGAAGCAAGTTGAGGATTAACTCCCACCACATTTCAGCATTATATATGAAGGTCATGCGTTCGGCCAAAATCGGATTTGTCAATTTTCGTAGTCCACGATTTCTTTCATCAATTATATCCAACAAAAGGGACATCTGTTGACACCCAATTTTGGCCTAAAATTTTTAAATTTCGTAACTTTTAAGTTTTATTTATCTAATGATTCAAAATATTTTTTTATAATTTTAAATAAGTTTATCGATAGCTATCCTTATTTATCAAAATTTAGGATATTTTATCAGTTAATTTTAAAATTACATTTTTACATGTCATTAGTTACGTTCATTATATTTATTTTAATATTCATTTTATTTGTTACATTTGTTAATATCCATTTTGATATTTTGCACAGTCTAGAAATTCATTCAAATACAGATATTTTACTTGATCGATAATTTTGGGCCACAATCCCAAGCCCACAAATTGAGCCCATTTAACAAATATTTTCTATATAAATTTTGGTTAGGTTAAAAAATAGGGAGGGGGGGTGAATTATTTTTTAGGAGATAAGAATTTTCTAAGGGCAAAGACCCTAATTTTTTTTTCCTCTCCCCTTTCCCTCCGTTAGCCGCCACCACCCAAAAACCCCTTTTTCCTTTTCCGTTTTCCGACGAAACAAGCTCCACCGAAGCAGCAAGTCAACAGCTTCCACAACCAGCTCCAAGTCGGAGCGCCACAACCCCACCAGACCCACCAAAACCCAACCAAAACGACCTCCAAACGCCTCATTTTTTTCCCCAGCCAAATGAGTTCACCACCATTGCTCCGATAAGCTCCGACCAACAGCTCAAACAAAACCACCAAAACCCACCTGCTTTTCTCCAAAGCAGCCACCGAGCAGCAGCTGAAATAGCACCAAACAACAGCTAAAAGCATTACCAAAAAGCCATCTCCGGCGAGCTCCCTCTTCTCGAAACCAACAGCAAACAACAAGAGAACAACCGAACTCCGTCTAAACCCCCTCCCTTTTTCTTCCTCCTCCAGCCATGGCTAACCCACCACTGTTCGCTTCTTCTTCTCGAACCCCAACGTGAATCAGTGAGAATCACCCCATTTCCCCTTTCCCATTTTTCGATTTTTGATTTGTTATTTGTAGGTTTCCGGCGAAGAGCTCAGAGCTTCGAGCTCAGAGCTTCGAGCTCAGAGCTTCGAGCTCTAGAACACCTCTGTTGCTGCTACCAGCGAGAAACCACCCAAGTTTCAACTCCAGCACAACTGAAAATTCCAATCACCAAACGACTCCGGATCTACCGGAAAATGTTCTTCTCCGGTGACAATTCATTTTTTTTACATTACATATGAGCATATATATTTTTACTCTTTTGGTTGAGTTTCTGTTACTACTCTATTTTTGTCTGTATTTATTTTATCATTTCTTTATTTTGCCTTTTGATTATTTTTGTTAGTGTTTAGTGGTGTACTAGTGTCCATTTCGTTCCCTTCTTGTTGACTTATTTATTTTTCATGTTGTTGCTTTTGATGCATAATTTTTTGTTCTTTCGGATGATTGTTATATTTTGGTGACAACAATTCAATTGCTCTTATTTTAATTTTCTGTTATTTGGGTAATAGTTCAAGTGAATTTATTTTATTTTATTGATTTACTTTACTTTACTGACTATTTAAACTTTACTATAGTACTATTTAAGGCTGGCAATTGGATCGATTTTTGTCCGGTCCGGTCCGGTTCCCGTACCGGTTGAACCGGTAAGGAATTGGTCTTATAGGTACCGAAATCGGTATCGAAACGGAACCCAGATTTTTATTCGATTGATCCGGTCCGGTAAGAACCGGTTCCGGTCCGGTTCAACGGTCAATTTTATTATTATTTTTTTGAAGTTGAACGTTATAGAGCCGTTGGGCTGGGGCCCAAAACGGCTCCAAACAGCCCCCCACCCCTCTCTACCCCTTAACACTATAAATATACCCATATTTTTTCATTTAAATCACAAATTCACAAACTATTTCATTAATATATTATAAAATCTCTTAATTTTCAATCTCTCATAAATTCATAATTATTATTTTGTGATATTGACTTGGAGTTCAAATTTTGGAGATTTATTTGAAGTAAATCGAAAGCTTCAATTGGCATCTCTCAATTCCGGCTTTGGTTATACGTCTACTTTTACGTAGACGTTCGGTACATTCGTTCCAACTTTAATTTTTTATTTGTTTATTAATTAAGTTATTTTATTTTATTTTTTTGTTATATTATCTTTTCTTGTTTTTCATAATATTAATTATTTTAAACTTGAACATGAATTTGGAAAAATATAGTGGTAAAAGACCAATGTCGGAAAGAAAAAATAATAGGGGAGGAGGAAGTAGTTCTAATTCTAAAAATTTGCCACCTCCTAGATTTAGAATTAATACTAATGATTATACTCATGTTGATGAAACTTCTTTTACACGCGACTCACGACCTATTGAATTTAATTCCGAAAATGAAGTAGATCATGAAACTTTAAATAGATGTTTTACTAATTTTGAGGAAGTAGAAATAAATGAGGAAGATGATGAGAACCCTACCCCTACTAGTCCGGCTACCGAATTACCGGAACAAGATGAAGTCCCCTCTTTACCTACTTTTTCAAAGACCGCTGTACGTGTTAAAAGATCTTTAGTATGGAAATTTTTGGTACAAAATGAGGAAAAAACTACTGTTACTTGCACGAAATGTAAATTGATCATGAAACATGTAACTACGAGTACACAAGGGGGAACGGGATGACTAAGAACATATTTGAGAAAGTGTAATAAAGAATTTGCTCGCCTAGATGATATAGAAAGGGCTAATAGAAATGGAATACCCATACCTGAAAATTCTATGGGAGTTGGAGGTTCTAATATGGTTCAAAGTGTATTAAATATGACTAACTCGGCTAGCCGAAGCACACACCGCACATATAGTAAAGAAAAAGATCGTAGAGAATTAGCTAAAATGGTTGTTGTTTGTGGTTTGGCTTTTTCATTTCCTTCACATCCTGGTTTTATTCAGTATATTCGAGAATTGTATAACCCAGATTATGAAGGTATTCCAAGAACTACAATTAAAAGTGATCTTTTTAAATATCAAAAAGAATATTGTCATTTTCTTCGTTGTTTATTTGTTTATTATGATGGTAGATTATCTATTACTTCTTATATGGGACGTAGTCCTAATGGTAATGATTATTTTATAATTACTGTCCATTGGATTGACCATGAATGGAACATGCAAAAACGAATATTAGGATATAAATATGTTGAAGAAACTAAAACCGGTTCTTATATAGCAACAAAAATAAGCTCTATTTTACAATTTTATGGAATATGTGATAAAATAATGAGTGTCACTTTAGATAATGCTTCTAATAATTTAAAAGCAATTGATTATTTAAAATGTAGACTTTGTCCAATTGATAA
>JAJOOO010015431.1:0-27030 GCA_029582685.1 Solanum piurae | reverse complement strand
TATATATATTGTTATTTTAAATTACGTCTATAATCAATAACAAAAATTCATACTACACCGTTATTATTCATTGTTTAAATTGCGATTTAATAATAACTAAAACTTGAAATTCAATCTATTTGAATTCGAAAACTAAAAACGATCCTTAAAATATTTTTGATATTCAAATATAAAATTATTTTCAAAAAATATTTAATTAAATTTTTTCTCATCGCGCGAAGCGCGAACAATTTCACTAGTTTGATATATATGTTGATGGTCTAAAGTTAAACTTTCATTAAATTTTTTAAGATTTTGTACCCTTTTTCTTTATAAACTTCAATGTTTTCTTGAAAAAAAATTAAGCATATAACTAACAACTAATTACTAGGAGGCCAATTAAGCTCAATAATATTGGACCAAGTGCATGTGCATGCACACAAATCATTTCACGACCACGGCCCTATTTTATTGGGTTCGAAAGTGAATAGGGCGTCATGCGGAAGCTTACAATTACAAATAATATGATTGATAAATTAGACGACACATAAAACTATAGTAAAAGACATAATATTATTATATGATAGGACCAATTGGCCTACATAATTAAAAACTAATAAATAAAAAAATAAAACTTTTGAGAGAAAAATCTCACCATAAATAAAACTGTCTAAACGACTACATTGTGGATTCTATTGTTTTATGCTATGAGAATATGAATCTTCAATTTATAGATCTCCAAACTTTTCCTTTAAGGAAAGAATAAATCAAATATGAAAGAAAATTATATTTTTCTTTCAGAAAAAGTTCAAGCATTTATGATAAAATTGTAACTTTTCTTTTTTAAAAAAAACTTCAAATAAAAAAAAAATCAGGGCAAAACCCTAACATATTTAAAGAATAGTAAAAAAATTGTATAAAGTTTTAGAATTTAATCGCCTCAAAGTCTACAACAAAGAAAAAGAAGATCTAAAGTAGCCATAAATTAAATGGCTAAACTTTAAATAATTAAAAATTGAATATATTTTAAATAGTAGTGTCATGAATCTGCTTGCAGTCATTTTTACAATAATAATTTGGACCCTCAAGCTTAAGATTTACTAGCTTGGGTCCTCACCTTTCCTATGAATTCATATATATAAATAGAAATAGCATTTATCGGTCACTTTTTCGCAATATATTAATAATTATATTGTCATGAAATTTAGAATTCTGCTTGTAAAGCTCTATAACAATGTTTTAATGTGTATCTTACAAATTTAAAGCTCATCTATTGGCAAAGTTAACTTCCATATATAATAGGGTAACTTTCACATATAAAAAACATAAGAATCATATTTATATGTTATAACTATAATTTGCATAATTGCGCTCCATAGCAAACATAAATATATATATTTCGCTATACATATACAAAAGAAAGCAGTTGTATAATCTGCTTTGGTATACATATACAAAAGATCAATTGTATAATGTGTTTGTATAAAACGATAAAGAGAGAAAGTCAAAAGAAAACTGGGCAGGGGAAGATCGTACGTATTTGTATAATCATAAGTGTATAGGATGAAAATATATGCATTTGTATTTGTATATACAATTTTCTCTCGCTTTATACAAACACAAACGCAGTGTATACATTTATGTTTGTATGAAGTGAGAGAGGCGAGTGAGCGAGCGAGATCTGGGAGAGTGGCGAGCGAGATCTGGGAGAGGGGAGAGAGGGAACGAAAATATATGTATATATACAATTTTCTCTCGCTTTATACAAACACAAACGCATTTTATACATTTACTTTTTTGTATAAAGTGAGAGAGGCGAGTGAGCGAACGAGATTTGGGAGAGTGGCGAGCGAGATCTGGGAGAAGGGAGAGAGGGGAACGAAAATGTATGTATATATACAATTTTCTCTCGCTTTATACAAACAAAAACACATTTTATACATTTGCGTTTGTATAAAAACGAGAGAGGTGTGGGAGAGAACGAGATTGGCAAGTGAGATTCATTAGGAGATATGCGAAATAGCAACAGTTTGCTATGAGATTCAATTAAATCAAACTATGATTATAACATTTAATTTGAATTAATAGTTTGCTATTATATACAATTTTCCCAATATAATATTAGCTTTACTATTTTTACTGTTAAAAAAAAATATCGTTTCATTATTTTGATATCCAAATTAACAACATCATCAAAAATTGAGTGCTCTCTGGATATGGGAGTCTTACGTCAAAACAAAGTAAAAAAATGTTCAGTTATAAAAGTCAAACAATGAGGTATGCATAATTAATATCAATTTTGATCGACCAAATTACAAGATATGCTTCAAGGGAATTATACAGGCACAATACTTAAAAAATACCCTTTTAAATTTAGCGCGTTTTATTTTAGATCTCTGGTCTTAATTATCCTTATATATTTACTTTTTTATAATCGTTTCTTCCTCAAATAATAACTGATCCTAATTACCTCTTATATTTGACTTTTCTATAATAGTTACCCTCTCGAAATAAGAAAATGATAATTATTAATATTACTCTCCTATTAATTATTTTATTCTCCAATTTGATTAGTGTTACATGTTTTTTTTCCTTTGCTTCAATAATCACATTAGTATTTGGTTGTTGCCATGACTTTCTTCTTCATTATTTTTACTAAATGCTTTATTTGAGCCAAGGGTCTATCCGAAACAATCTTGCCCTTTTACCTTCACAGGATAGGAATAAAATTGCGTACACATCATCCTCTTTAGATCTCACTTATAAAATTACACTGAATATATTCATTCAAGAGTACTATTATAGTTGGATCCGTGAAATTTCTGATAAGTTTGGATCTTCCCAAAGAATACAAGAGGTTTTTCAATTAGGTAATGCACCTTACCTAAACACAAATGTCTTTCAGATTAATGGTTCAAGGACAAATCCAAATGCACAATTATTTATTTGTCCAAATTATATTTCAAAAACTAACTACAAAAATTGATTACAAACGTCACTTTTGCTTTCTTTCCGACGCGAATCCTAATTAAGTCAGATCTCAATATGAATATTAGATAAAAACAAAAATATTGTTTTATATTACTTGATATAAAGTTTAAGAAATAAAAGAAGATTTTCAAAATTGATGGTATAAACAAATTTTAAATATTTGTGTGGGTATAAATCATTTCATCTAAAAATAATTTAAAATTAATTTTTTTCTAATTATAAAAAAATAAAATGAATATTTTATTGAGACGGACTTAAAAACAAAAATGTATGTAGGAGGTGTAGTAGATAATTAAGAGGTAAACAAAAGAAATTCACTTTATTCAAAACATTAGAGAAAACATTAAATTTACAACATACATCACATGCAAACTTGAGTTCTCAAAGCCATTATAGGGATCTAACCCTAATTAAGGCAAAAGTAGTAACACAAAAGAAAACAAAACAAAACCCCCCATATATATTTTATATAATAATAAGCTAATTATTATTATTAGCATCCGTATTATTCCCACATAAACTCTCTCATAATTACTTTATTATTACATTAACGTAACTACGTACATGTGGATGCTTCTTCTTATCATTATAAATTAAAACTTTTAAGGTTGAGCTTCATTTTCATTATAGGCTTTTGCTTCTGCAGCTGAGTAACAACATTGGTAGCAATTTCCATATCTACCACGATTACAACATCCATATCGGCAGCCTCCACCACCGCCACGTCCTCCCCAGCCGTACCCATAACCATCACCATCACCATCACCAGCCATTACAACACTTTCTTCTGCAAATATATATGACATAGAGTCGAAGTTAGAATTTTAAATTAATGAAAAGATAGTTTATTCTGTTCTGAATAAATTATTTATGAAAAGTGTATTTGAGCGTAAAATATATTTTTTTATCTAGAGAGCTAGTGAAGAATATTAATCGAAGATATATATATATATTTATTTATTATTAATTAAAGACTAATAATTAATATTAGCAAACTAGATAGTTACGTTGATTTTTAAAAAATAACGTATTTACATGTATTAAAAGTAAATTTCCTTTCACTTTTGATTGTAATTTATAAATATGTAAGATTTATTTTAAAGAATTTAAAAATATTCTATTTGAATTCATGAAATGATATAAAATAATTAGATAATTTAACCTTTGTCAAAAATATGAAATGTTTATTTAAGGAAATAGAAGCAACATATTTTTTTTATTAAACTTTTCTTTTTTTGGTAAACAAAGATAATTATATTAATATATCTTAATATGCATCAGTACATGGCAATGTGGATTTACCGCTAGGTAGTGTACGGGGGGAGGGGGGTTTACTATAAGTAGTACAATTGTTATCCATAGCTGGAGACTTAGTAATACAATAGTTTCCCATGATAGGAGGCTTAGATATTTTAACAAAAAGAGTTCCTTCCTTGTTTGCTTCAAACTTCCTTGCCACAAACAAAGGTGGAACTGCCCAGTTCACAAAATAGTTGGTTGTTGGTAGATTAGACCCCTCCTTAGCTAGCGCATCTGCCACTTGGTTCTCCTCCCGGAACTTATGCTGAATTAGGGGGTTTCCCAGCTGGCGTAGTAGCGCCCTGCAATCACGTAGAAAATTTGTGTGAGTTAGGTGATCATTATGCAAGTAGTTGATAATATCTTGGCAGTCCACCTCTATTTGGATTGAGAGTAGATTTTTTTCTGGACTATTATCAATCCTTGCAGCAGTGCGTGTAGCTCTGCTTGGATTGTTGTTTGTCATGTGGAACTGCCCATAAATCCTGTTTTCCAGTTCCCTTCGTTATTCCTGATGACTCCACATGTACCTTTTTTTCCAGTTGTTTGGTTAAAGGAACCGTCCGTATTTAATTTGTATTCTACCTCTGGTGGCTTACATTTTACAAAAGTTGGTTTGTATTTTTGTCTCGATTTATTCCTTCTAGTTAGAGCATTGTATTCTATAACATGGATTAAGGTTTGGTCTATGTTGATGGATGAGTTTCCTTTATTATGGTAATTCTCATTCCTTACCAACCATATGCTCCATAGAAAAAAAGGAAAACTATCATGCCAATGAATATTATTTTTAAGCTTAATTTTTAGATTCCTAATGTGTTCTAACCAGTTGTTATCTTGCATAGTAGTAAGGTTTCTAACTTCATGTTCTACCCCCAAGGTACGCCATAGTTGCCTTACTTTGAAGCATTTGAAGAAGATATGAGAGATTGTTTCGGGGTTGTTGCAGAAGCTACAATTTTTGTTTACATTGACTCCTATGGAGCTTAGGTAGTTGCGTGTAGGAAGTCTGTTATGGTGACACATCCAAAGAAAATATTTCATTTTGTTTGGACATTTGAGTTTTCATATCCATTTAAATTTAGTGTTGTTTGTCGTGGTGAGACTGTTTTTTCCTCTGAGTAGATGCTAGACAGAGCTCGTGCTTAAGGTTCCTTTGGGATTGGGGTACCAACTAATGCTATCTTGGGTTCGTTCTATTTGGGATATGTAGATGCCATAAAGAAGGTCTGTAATGTCTTTTGGGAGACATAAATATATTTTCCCTGTTTTCCATTGCCCATTACTAGGTAGGATGTCTGCAACCTTTAGGTTGAGCTCTCCTTTGTTGAGGGGTCCACTTATACATTCCCTCAGTGTAGTGTTATTTGGAAGCCAACGATCTATCCATACTGAGACTTTTTTATCGTCACTCAGGACCCATTTTAATCCTTGCTTACAGTGTTCCCATCCTTGGATGAGGTTTTTCACATTCGACTATGTGATCGTTTGGATGTTGTGTTGGTGTCAAGACAATTGGTCTCCGTGTATTTCTTAATTAGTGTCGTTGCCCAGAGTGCATCTTAATTGTTGTATGCTCTCCATGCTAGTTTGGCGAGTAGTGCTTTATTTTTTATCCCCAATTTTTATAGTCCCAGTCCCCCTTCTATCTTAGGTCGACTGACAATTATCCATCTGATCATATGCATTTTACACTTAGTAGAAGTAGTTCCCCAGATAAAGTTTTGTTGTATTTAGTCGATCTTTTTTGTGATGTTTACTGGGATGGTGGTAGATTGCATTATGTGGGTGAGTATGTTATTTAAGCATGCCTGTGTTAGAGTTTCCCTTCCCGCCATGTTGAGGAAGTGTGTTTTCTATCCCGATAATTTTGCTTGCAAGCTATCAATAATAAATTGGTAATCCTTGGTTGTTGGTGCATTATGAATAATCGGGAACCCTACGTATTTCCCAAAACTAGAACTTATTTTAATTTTCATTATTAATTATATTTTGCTTTTCATTATGGGTGTACAATTCTTCGAGCATATTATTTTTTATTTAGAGTAGTTAATTGTTTGGCCCGAAGAAATACAAAAATCCTCCACTATTTGCATTATGTAAGAGCAACTTTTAACGTCATCCCTAAACATCAAGATGAGATCGTCAGCGAAGAAGAGATGGGAGAGCGGAGGTCTCTTTTTTGAGATTTTTATTGGGCTCCACTATTTTTGGTGGACTGCCTTATCAATTTCTCTTGATAACATTTTCATACATAGAATATATATGTATGGTGAGGGGGGGTCGCCTTGTCAGATTCCTCTCGAAGGGTTGAAAAAGTTTATTTTATCCCTATTAATCATGACTGCGATTTTACTAGTTGAGATGCAAGTCTTTATAAGTTTTATGATGGTGGTGGGGAAGCCGAAGTAGATGAGGGTTTTTCGGATGAAGGACCATTCCAATTTGTCAAACGCTTTTTCTAAGTCTATTTTGATAATTATGCTTGCCGATTTTCCTTTCATTTTTTGAAAGTGGGTGATTACTTCTTGAACGATTATAGCGTTGTCGGTTGCTTGTCTATTTTTTAGAAAACTCGATTGACATGGCCCTATCAATTTGTCCATAAGAGGCCTAAGTCTTTGGGCTATGATCTTAGTAATTATTTTGTACGTTGTGTTACGTAGGTTGACTGGACGAAAGTCTTTTAGGCAGTGGGCACCTTTTAATTTTAGGAATTAAGCATAAATATGTGTCATTTATGTCATTAGGGATGCTTGATTCCTTAAAAGATTTGGTACAGAGGTCCACTACTGATTTCAATATTTTTGGAAGAAGTATGGGTGAAGTCCATCTGGTCCAAGCGCTTTAAAAGGCTAGAAAGAGTGGACTGCCATGTCAATTTCATTTATATTGTGGCTGACGCCCATCATTGAGAGGTCATTATTGTTATGGGGTGCTTTTGGAGGTGTTTTATTTATTTGTGAAGCATATTGCTCTGTGCTGAATAAATCGGAAAAGAAATTGAAAGTTTGTGATTTTATGGAGTCCTAGTCATATAACCAAGATCCATCATAGTGTTGGAGGACAATTATTTTATTTCTGATTCGCCTGTTAAGTGTGGACGTGTGGAAATTTTTTGTGTTTGAGTTGCCCACATTTAGCCAATTTATTCTTTATTTTAATTTCCAGAAGTCCTCTTCTAGTCGGAGGATTTGATTGTATTTCTTAATAAGATCTGGTCTAAGTTTGATAAGAACACACTAGATTGGTAATTTGGAGATTTTTGGATTCCTTCGATACGACGAAGAGAGCATGGAAAAATAATTCTTGAGTGGCTTGACTCCCTCCTTGTATTCACTCTTTCACAAGCTATGCTTATCAAATAATTCATGAACATCTGATTTGTTTTATTTTAATGTAATTATTTTTTATTTTATTTTTATATTTTAGGTCCAAATGGTGAGAGTACAATTGTTGGTCTTGCTGTTAATGAGGTTATCCCTGGCATGGAAAGCATGCAGAGGATGTTGATATCAATCATTATGATCTATTGAATGCCGATGTGGAGGATTTCCTAAATTCAAAAATTGGGTTTATAGAGTTTTGCCTATGAGGAGCAAAATCCTCTCATATATGTCAATGATGATGATGAATTATTGCACGCTGGAGGTAAAACAAAATGTTCATGTATCTAGTTGTATTAATTTATTTTTGAACAAGTGAAGGATTTCTTATGTGATATAAATTTTGGTTGTAGGTGCAATGAAATAAATGGAGGATTTCTTAATTTCAAATACTGGGTTTATTTTGGTTTTTTCGGCAAGTTCGCAGAACTATATGATGAGCAAAATTTGTTCATATATGTCAATCATGATGATGACCTATTGCACGTTGGAGGTAAAAAAATGGTCATTCATGTATCTAGTTGTATTAATTCATTTTTTAAACGCTTTGTATAGTTGTTATGGGTTTACATATTTTTTCTAATATTTGTTCAAGTCGTTTCTTATGTGATATCTTTTTTTGATTGTACGTGCAATGCAACAACTGGAGGATGGGTTTATTCCTTCTTTTTCGGTAGAGTTCATTGAACTCTATGACCCTGTCCAGGATGAAGAAGATGACCTAACTCATGATACAATTGCAGGTAATTAGGCATTTATATATCTAGCTATACAAACTAATTTTTGAAACATGTTTTATGGTTATTAGAGTCTTACAACTTTGATATGTTTTTTTTTTGTTTTAGGTGCATTGACACAATTGGATGGTTTGCAGAATTTGAACACAAAACTTGATCCATTTTTTTTGTTGATTACGTTGGCCTCTATGAGGAGGAATATCCCCTCATAGAAAGTCAATGTTTTCGTCCAAAATATTCCCCTGAATCTAAACTATTCCATGATGAACAAGAGGCCTCAACCCTCCCAGCCCAAATTGACTCCCTCCTTGCATTCACTCTTTCACAAGCTATGTTTATCAAATAATTCATGAACTTTTGATTTGTTTTATTTTAATGTAATTTTTTTATTTTTTATTTTTATATTTTAGGTCCAAATGGTGAGAGTACAATTGTTGGTCTTGCTGTTAACGAGGTTATCCCTGGCATGGAAAGCATGCAGAGGATGTTGATATCAATCATGATGATCTATTGAATGCCGATGTGGAGGATTTCCTAAATTCAAATATTGAGTTTATAGAGTTCATATCCTCTCATATATGTCAATGATGATGATGAACTATTGCATGCTGGAGGTACAACAAGATGGTCATGTATCTAGTTGTATTAATTTATTTTTGAACAAGTGGAGGATTTCCTATGTGATATGTTTTTTGATTGTAGGTGTAATGGTACAAATGAAGGGTTTTCTAAATTCAAATACTCGATTTATTCCAAATTTTTCTGCGAGTTCACTGAACTCTATGAGGAGCAAAATTCGTTCATATCTGTCAATCATGATAATGACCTATTTGCACACTGAAGGTAAAAACATGGTAATTCATGTATCTAGTTGTATTAATTAATTTTTTAAACGTGTTGTATGATTGTTATGGGTTTATATTTTTTTTCAAATATTTGTTCAAATCGTTTCTTATGTGATATCTTTTTTTGGTTGTAGGTGCATTGCAACAACTTGAGGATCGATTTATTCCATCTT
Source organism: Solanum piurae (assembly GCA_029582685.1). Taxonomy (NCBI): domain Eukaryota; kingdom Viridiplantae; phylum Streptophyta; class Magnoliopsida; order Solanales; family Solanaceae; genus Solanum; species Solanum piurae. Next base: position 17,620 of record JAJOOO010015431.1, on the reverse strand, counting down.
TTTCGATAGAGTTCGCTGAACTCTATGACCCTACCCAGGATGAAGAAGATGACCTAGCTCAGGATGCAATTGGAGGTAATTAAGCATTTATATATCTAGCTATACAAACTAATTTTTGAAACATGTTTTATGGTTATTAGGGGCTTACAACTTTGATTTTTTTTTTGTTTTAGGTGCATTGGCACAATTGGGTGGTTTGCAGAACTTGAACACAAAACTTGATTCATTTTTTTGTTGAATACGTTGGCCTCTATGAGGAGGAATATCCCCTCATAGAAAATCAATATTTTCGTCCAAAATATTCCCCTGAATCTAAACTATTCCATGATGAACAAGAGGCCTCAACCCTCCCAGCCCAAATTGACTCCCTCCTTGCATTCACTCTTTCACAAGCTATGTTTATCAAATAATTCATGAACTTCTGATTTGTTTTATTTTAATGTAATTATTTTTTATTTTATTTTTATATTTTAGGTCCAAATGGTGAGAGTACAATTGTTGGTCTTGCTGTTAACGAGGTTATCATTGGCATGAAAAAAATGGTGCTCAGATGTTAGTAATTGCTTGTGCTTGATGTTGATTTCAATTTGAGTACCTAGATATAACTTTACCTGGGCAGGTTTGAATAGTACTTCTAAAGATTAATCATTCTAGTTAAGTGAAACAGCTTTACCTGAGCAGGTGATATGAATTGTACATGAACAAGCGGTGTTAATTGTACTTGTATCTTCTTTTTGTAGAAAGAACAAGATTAATCATTCTAATTAAGTGTTTGTGTTCATTTTTTAGATAAGATACCAACTGTTGCTAGATTATACTTTCTACTGTTTGGTTTTAAGTATTATTTGTAAAATGAGTAATCGACAGTAACAGATACTTTTTGCATCTTGTTTGAACAATAGATTTCATCATCAGGTTTGACGCAATGTTGTTGTGTTGCAATCATGCATTAATCGTGTTTTGCTGAAAGAGGCCTTCAACCATTTTCTTTGTCTTCTACACAATTTTGTTAATGCGATTGTTAGTAGTTCATTTTATGATGATATTAATGTCAACGATGATGGCACTCATGTCGATTCAATTGGAAATGAAGGTATTCATTGAATTAGGGGAGCGAAGGGAAATTACTGGTGTAGAGTATACTGCTAATATTATTAATAGAAAAGTAAGCAAGAGACTGATTTAGGAGGGCACTGTAGTGGTCAATGAAGTTGGTGCAAATTTGGAGATTAGGGTTCAAATCCCAACATAAATGATAAATTTTGTACTTGTGTTGGTGGGTAGGTAGCAGTTACCTAATAGAATAGTCATGGAAGCTGGCTCGAACACTACTGTTATTCTCAAAAAAGAAGATGGATTCATGAGGTTTTTTGTGTGCATCATGGACCTCATCCATTTGGAGTTCTATGGTTGAGTTCTCTATATTGATTACAAGTTATTTCAAGTAAGTGTTATTAACAATAGTTGGAGTTAGTTACTGGTAAATATTTGTAGAAACTAGATGTCCATATTTAGGCTTCTGCATATCAGTTAACTTAACTCCAGCTCCAACATTTTTGTGTGTTTATTTGTAACACCTCAAGAAAAAATAAGACTTGTAAGAAAGGGTTCATAAATGGTGGAAAGGTCTAAGGAGGAGTTCAAGGACGGTTGAAGAGTCCATGGTCGTGAACCCATCCTTGAACCCAAGCCTTCTGAAAAATTTCCAAGGCAATTGTCTAAGGAAGGGTTCAATAACGGTGGAAGAGTCCATGATCAGTGAACTCATCCTTGAACCCAAGCCTTGTGATAAATATTCTAAGGCAAAGGTCTAAAAAATGGTTCAAGAACGGTGGAAGAGTCCACGATCAGTGAACCAATCCTTGAACTAAAGCCTTGTGATAAATATTCTAAGACAAGGGGTCTAAGGAAGGGTTCAATGACGGTGGACAAGTCCACGGTCAGTGAACCCATCCTTGAACCCAAGCCTTGTGAAAAATATTCTAAGGCAAATGGTCCAAGGAAGGGTTTAAGGACGGTGGAAGAGTCCATGGTTAGTGAACCCAAGCCTTGTGAATTCTAAGGCTAGGGTCTAAGGAAGGGTTCAAAGACGGTGAAAGAGTCCATGGTCGGTGAACCCATCCTTGAACCCAAGCCTTAAAGGCAAGGGCTCTAAGAAAAGGTTCAGGAACGGTGGAAGAGTACACGGTCGGTGAACCCATCCTTGAACCCAAGCCTTGTGAAAAATATTCTAAGGCAAGGGGTCTAAAGAAGGGTTCAAGGACGGTGGAAGAGTACACGGTCTGTGAACCAATCCTTGAACCCAATCCTTGTGATAAATATGCTAAGGCGAGGGTCTAAAGAAGGATTCAAGGATGGCGGAAGAGTACACGATCAGTGAACCCATCCTTGAACCCAAGCCTAGTGAAAAATATTCTTAGGCAAGGGTCTAAGGAAGGGTTAAGAATGGTGGAAGAGTCCACGATAGGTGAACCCATCCTTGAACCCAAGTCTTGTGAGAAATATTCCAAGGCAAGGGTCTAAGGAAGGGTTCAAAGATGATGGAAGAGTCCACAGTCTGTGAACCCATCCTTGAACCCAAGACGTGAGAAATATGCTAAGGCAAGGGTCTAAGGAAGGGTTCAAGAACGGTGGAAGAGTACACGGTCTGTGAACACATCCTTGAACCCAAGCCTTGTGAAAAATATTCTAAGGCAAGGGTCTAAGGAAGGGTTCAAGGGCGATGGAAGAGTCCACCGTCGGTGAACCCATCCTTGAACCCAAGCCTTGTAAACATATTTGTTTTCCTTCCAACATATAGTCTTTGAAAATCTCTAAGGCTGAATTTCATTTTGATGATAGGCTTTTGCTTCTGCAATTGAGTAACAACATTAGTAGCAATTTCCATATCTATGACCACAACAACCATATCGGCAACCTCCACCACTGCCCCACCCGCCTCTTCCACCTCCCCAGCTGCCTCCACCACCACCCCAACTTCCACCCCAACCACCACGTCCTCCCCAATCGAAGCCAAAACCACCACGTCCTCCTCCCTAGCAGTAACCATAATCATCATCAGCCACTACAACACTTTCATCTACAAATATATGAATTAGTTATACCTAGATGTAGACCTAGAATTTTGAGTCTCAAATTACACTTCCCTAAAGAAGTATAAGCGATCGTTATCAAGTAAAGAACCCAACTTGTAGGTTGGGGTCGATCCCACGAGGAATATGGTTTAGACTTATATTCAACTCACGATTATATTCGTTTAGTCAATGTATTTTCGAAACAAATAAGCAAAGGGGGGGGGGGTGAAACAAATGATGAAAATTAGGTGAGTAATCAAAGATCAAGATTCAAACTTTTGTTGTTTATCAAGATGAGAGAGAAACTAAGGCGTACATGTTCCCCATAAGCTCATAACTCTGTAATCCTAGTAATAGTAATCCTTTCCTAGTGTATTACATGCAAAGTGATAAGTTATGTATCTCTATGTCCTTGGTCCGGCATATAGAGAATTTCACCCCGCACCGTGGTCCGGTTACGTGTGTATAATTTACTAACCCTTACCTTTACCTCATATTAGACATCAAATCGATGTATGACTTAGTTTTCACCCTTGCACCAATTGACATTAGACTATTAAATAGTATCACACTAAATCTATGTTGATAATTCTTTTTTCGTTAATTACTTCCTTGGTCCGACAAGTAGTAACGAGGCAAGTTCTAACGCGTGCACTCGTTAAAAAGATTTCTAACCAAAAGAATTATCAATGCATTCAACAACACTATTCAAGAATTACTTAATTACTATTCATACTTCGTTAATCGCTCATGGCTCCCACAACTCTAGTTGTGGATTTAGTTACCCATAATAGCAAGAACACAATTCATATTTTTAGATGAAGAAATCATGAACTTACGTAATGAGAAGAATAAACCCAGAATATCAACTTGAATTGCAAAGTCAAATCGTCAAAACGTGCTTAGAAAATTAAGAATTGCTAAAGTTGCAAGTTAATCTTCAAAGCTAAAATACTAGAACAAAGTAATAATGTCTAACCTCAAAAATGAGGTTTACATGCCCTATTTATAGAAAAATAAGTCTCAATTAAAAAGGAAACGAAATAAGAAAATAATGTTTCAGGACGCGATTTCGATCTATGACACTGACCTATGAACCGTGAACTGACCTACGGTCCGTAGGTCCCTTCCGTGACTCGAGACTTAGGCATTTTTCCAACTTAAAAAATCTCCATTTCTCAGCCACAATCGACAGATCAACAGTACGGACTGTGATTCAATCGATGGTCTGTGGATCCTCCTCCGTAGATCCGTACTTAGAATCTTCAAAATCAGGTACTGGAACCCCTTCTCTGAAGAATTTTACAGAATTGCAGGACGGCCCGTAGGTCGACCTATGGTCCATCGTTTGAGTTTGTGGTTCCACACTTGGTCAAGAATTTCCTCGTTTGTCTTCTTGCTCGTGGTCTTTCGAGGTTTGCTTTGCTAGCTTCCGCATTACACCTGCTTATTTTCGGTCCTAACAAGTGGTATCAGAGCCATGGTTCAATGATGGAGCCATGTTAGAGATGGGTGTTCATCTTGGCGGGTGTAGTTCTAGCCGCAACCTTTTTGACAGTAATGAAGATCTTTGTTGGAGAAATTATTTCAGAGAGGTTCTCTGTGTCGAGACGTAGATTTGACGGAGGAGATTATGGAAAGGAGAAGCAAATTGTTGAAGATTATGTGAAGAAGGTGGACAAATTTATTTTGTCAGAAATTCAGGCCAAGGGGGAGATTTGTTGGGGTTTATTTGCCCTGAGTTTCTTACCATAAATAAGTTTTCCTTTTAGGAAAAAGTTTTGGATTGACTAGTCCTTTTCTTGTAGGAAAGGTTTAGGACTCTATAAATATAGGTTTGTTCCTTCTAACTTAATCAGCATTCACAATGTAGTTTTAAGGGCTTTGAGAGTTTTGGTGAGAGGGAAAATTTGTGGATCACAAGCTTGATACGTTATCACTTGTGTGAACCTCCCATGTATTCCGAGTGAATTGGTTGAGGTTGTTTCTCTCTATATTTTGTACTCTCATATTTATAGTGGATTGCTCATCTCCTTTGTGGACGTAGGTCGATTGACCGAACCACGTTAAATATGTGTGTCTTTTGGTCTATTTCTCGTTTGTCTTCTTACTCGTGGTCTTTCGAGGTTTTCTTTGCTAGCTTCCGCATTACACCTGCTTATTTCGGTCCTAACAAAAATGTCCCTAGACACACACAGCTCGTAAGTGAAATGTATTAAAAATACCGTAAATCCATGGTATATCAATGACCACAACAACCATATCGGCAACCTCCACCACTGCCCCACCCGCCTCTTCCACCTCCCCAGCTGCCTCCACCACCACCTCAACTGCCACCCAACCACCATGTCCTCCCCAATCGAAGTCAAAACCACCACGTCCTCCTCCCCAGCCGTAACCATCATCATCATCAGCCACTACCACACTTTGATCTGCAAATATATGAATTAGTTATACGTAGACGTAGACCTAGAATTTTGAGTTATTTATTTAAAAATATATTTTCTAATGGAATAAGAAGATTTTTATTAATATTAGCTAGCACTTCATCAGGTATTCTATATATAATATACTATACATACCAAATAAAAAGCTAATAGTATAGTATCATATCATGCAAATAGAATGAGTCAATTTTTACGAAGATAATCAACACTTTATATAAATACATATGTGAGTACGTATGATTTGTAATTAGCACATAATAAACGTCCAACGAGGTCATCGAATCAAGTCAAAATTATCATTACTTGGAATTTTGTATATGTATACAGGTTTAAGTTATATACATTATTAGTATACAAATAAAAAAATAGTTTACATTAATTATCTTATCATTAAAGAATCGTCTTTAAAATGTGGAATTTGTATCTTGTAAGTAATTAATAATAATAAGTAATCTATCACGACACATAATAAAATGACTCGATGGTATGAAAGTATAAAATTTTACCTTTTTTATCATCTATGAAATGTTTCAATAGCACTTACGTAATAGGATATGATGAGAAGAAGTAAAAGCAAAGGGAGAATACAAGTCTTAATTAGCTTCATTTTCTTTTGGATAAACAAAAGACTATGTATTGAGAAAGTTGAAACCGTGAGTAACATTTGCTATATTATATTAACCACTTTTTATAGCAATGGAGTAGTAGTAGTAATGTTACTATATGGAGAAAAATCCAAAATTTGCCATAAATGTGTTCAATATTTTCTCTTGTATGTATATATATATATGCCCACATATGCAAATGTTGTTGGCTGTTGACGATTTTGTATCTTTGCCAAAAAAAATAAATAAAAATCTTATCAAAACAAAGTTTTACTAGCTTCATCTTTTTCAAACTTTTTAATTTGGTCGCAATATGCGTACATACATAGTTACTATTTCGTCTGACGTGATATGGGGTATGTTAATTAATAGTCTAAAGTTAAACTTTCATTAAAAAAATTAAGATTTTGTACCCTTTTTTAAACCTCTCTTTATAAACTTCAATGTTTTCTTGAAAAAAGATTAAGCATTATAACTAACAACTAATTCAAAAAATATCGTTTCATTATGATATCCAAATTAAGAACATCATCAAAAATTGAGTGCTCTCTGGATATAGGAGTCTTACGTCAAAACAAAGTAAAAAATGTTCAGTTATAAAAGTCAGACAATGAGGTATGCATAATTAATATCAACTTTGATCGACCAAATTACAAGATATGCTTCAAGGGAATTATACAGGCAAAATACTTAAAAAATACCTTTCTAAATTTGCCGCATTTTATTTAGATCTCTGGTCTTAGTTATCCTTATGTATTTACATTTTTATAATCGTTTCTTCCTCAAATAATAACTGATCCTAATTACCTCTTATATTTGACTTTTCTATAATAGTTACCCTCTCGAAATAAGAAAATGGTTTTAATTATTAATATTACTCTCCTATTAATTATTTTATTCTCCAATTTGATTAGTGTTACATGTGTTTTTTTCCCTTTGCTTCAATAATCACATTAGTATTTGGTTGTTGGCTTGTTGCTATGACTCTCTTCTTCACTATTTTAATTTTACTATGTGCTTTATCTGAGCCAAGGGTCTATCCAAAACAATCTTGTCTCTTTACCTTCATGGGATATGAATAAAATTGTGTATGTCCTCTTTAGATCCCACTTATAAAATTACACTAAATATATTCCTTCAAGAGTATTAGTATTGTTGGATCAGTGAAAATTTCTGATAAGTTTGAATCTTCTTAAAGAATACAAGAGGTTTTTCAATTAGGTAATTCACCTTACTTAAACACAAATGTCTTTCAGAATAATGGTTCAAGGACAAATCCAAATGCACAATTATTTATTTGTCCAAATTATATTTCAAAAAAACAACTACAAAAATTGAGTACAAACGTCACTTTTGCTTTCTTTTCGGTGTGAATCCTAATTTAATTAGATCTCAATAAGAATATTAGATAAAAAAACAAAAATATTATTTTATATTACTTGACATAAAGTTTAAGAAATATAAGAAGATTTTCAAAATTGGTGGTATAGAACAAATTTTAGATATTTGTGTGGCTATAAATCATTTCATCTAAAGATAATTTAATTATTTTGTTTTTAATTATAAAAAATTTAGATGAATATTTTATTGAGACGGAGTTAAAAAAAAAGTATGTAGGAGGTGTAGTAGATAATTAAGAGGTAAACAAAAGGAATTCACTTTATTCAAAACATAAGAGAAAACATCAATTTTACAACATACATCACATGCAAACTTGAGTTCTCAAAGCCATTATAGGGATCTAACCCTAATTAAGGCAAAACTAGTGAAACAAAACAAAACAAAACAAAACCCCCCATATATATTTTATATAATAATAAGCTAATTATTATTATTAGCATCCGTATTATTCCCACATAAACTCTCTCATAATTACTTTATTATTACATTAACGTAACTACGTACATGTGGATGCTTCTTCCTATCATTATAAATTAAAACTTTTAAGGTTGAGCTTCATTTTCATTATAGGCTTTTGCTTCTGCAGCTGAGTAACAACATTGGTAGCAATTTCCATATCTACCACGATTACAACATCCATATCGGCAGCCTCCGCCTCCGTCACCGCCACGTCCTCCCCAACCACCACCGCCACGACCTCCCCAACCACCGCCTCCACGTCCGCCCCATCCACCGCCACCACCGCCATGTCCTCCCCAGCCGTAACCATCACCATCACCAGCCACTACAACACTTTCTTCTGCAAATATATGACACAATGTCGAAGTTAGAATTTTGAATTTATGAAAAGACAGTTTATTATGTTCTAAATAAATTATTTATGAAAAGAGTATTTGAGCCTTTTTTTTTTAATCTAGAGAGCTAGTGAAGAATATTTCATCGAAGAGCTAGATATATATTTATTAATTAAAGATTAATAACTAATATTAGCAAATTAGATAGTTACGTTGATTTTAAAAAAAAACTTCTTTACATGAAAATATATTACTTTTCCACCCTTTTAATTTATATAATGTGATGGTGTTTGAATTTCGATAATTAAAAAGTTAGATTTAATTACGAGGGGTGCAACATCGCTGGCAACCAAGTTTGCTATAACCGCCGCAGCAGCCATAATGACAATGTTCTCCGCCTCGGCCTCCGTGTCCGCCGCCGTTGTACTTGTTGCTTGCTTCTTTTACTTCCTTAGCTGCAACAAATTACATTAAAGAGTAATTAACTTTTTATTTTTTAATTAGCCTACTAATTTATATGTGAACATGAAATAATAACATTCAAAATTTAAAAGCTTATTATTAGATATTATGCTAATAGAATGAAAATTAAGATTAGCACTTCATAACTAAGGTATACTAAATATATATAGTGAGTATAAGAATTGTTAATGATCACATAATAAATGTCCATCGAGGTATTTTTACCTAGCCATCAATTTAATTAAATACGAGTTTAAGTGATATACATGGTTTGTATTTATAAAAGATCACTAAAGAATATACTAATATATATACAATAGTAAGTGTTCTTAAAAAAATATGTGAAATTTGTGTCTTGTAAAATAATCATGATAAGTAATCTGTTACAATACGTAAATAAGTTGATGGTATATAAAAATATAAAGTTTTTACCTTTTTTTTCATCTTGAGATGTTTCAGTAGCAGTTACATAATAGGATATGAGAAGAAGTAAAAGCAAAGGGAGAATATAAGTCTTAAGCTTCATTTTTGGGGTTTAAACAAACAGTAATATGTATTGAGAAAGTTGGAATTGTGAGTAACATTTGCTATGTTAACCTCTTTTTATAGTAAAAGAATAGTAGTAGTAAAGGGTATTATAATGGAGTTATGGAGAGAGGACCAAATATTGTAATAAATGTTTTCAATATTTTCTCTTGTATGCCCACATATGCAAATGTTGTTGGCTGTTGAGGATTTTATGTGTATCCTTTCTAAAAAAATATTTCAAAATTTTATCAAAGCTAATTAAATTTTACCATCTCCATCTTGTTCAATCCTTATCAATTTGGTTGCCATATGTGCATGCATAGCAATTTTATTTTATTTTGGTTTGGTCTGATGACTTGATTTGGGGCTATCACAACTGGGGTGGTTCAATGAAATTAATTAGTGACATGTAAGGGCGTGATCTAGCGATTAATAAGGCAGACTTGGAACGAGGTCACAAGTTAAAATCTTAGCTAAAACAAACACATTAAGTGATTTCTATTTATTTATTAAAGCATTGACAAGTCCCTAGTGAAATTAATCGATAGAGGTGTGTTCATGTTGACCTAAACACCACGATTGTGAAAAAATAATGATATAAAGCTAAATTTTAATTTATCAAATTATATTTAAAACTTATATTTTTATTCGTAATTTAGTTTATTAACTTTTAAAGATTTTGTACCTTTTTTTACTCTACAAACTTCGATGTTTTCTTGAAAAAGATTAAGCCATAGAACTTAACTACTTACAAGGAGTAACAATATATATTGGACCAAGTGCAAAAATTATTTGTTTTCAGAACCCTATGTAAAGTATAACAATTACAAAGTTTAGTCATCTTACAATTATTTTTCGACATATATGGGGTAAAGTTGAAATTATGGATCTGAGCTTTAAATAGTTCTTTAAAAAATAAATATATTTTAATTATAGTGAAGATCGAGCAATATCCAACAACTTCAATCCTTATGATTTGCACTAAAGTCGTTTAAATAACCCTTAAGAAATCGATTTGGGGTGAAATTCAATATAAATCCAATTTTAATTTCTACAAATAATAATCGGGCCCTCAAATTTAAAGATATACTAGCTTGGGTCTTCAACTCTCCTATTTTCACAAAAATAATATTTGCCGATCATTTTTTCATAATATAATAGTTATTATCATGAAAATTTAAATTATACGTGTTAATTTTAACTAATTACATAAGCTGGAAAAATAAGTCAATATATAAGAAATTCTCACATGAAAAAAAGAAAAAAAAAAGTTCAGTTATAGTTGATATCATCTCACTATATAAGTCAACTAATGAGGTATGCATATTATCAAATTTTGGTTGACAAAATCAAGGATATGCTTCAAGGGAATTATTATATGCTAAAAATAAACCAGGATAAGGAAAAAACGGATATTGAAGAAAAGATATTTCAGTCCAAAAATAATTTTAATTTATTTATCTGATTTTAACTTAACACTAAGTAAAAAAATAACTTAAATTTTGTGATCTTAAATTAAAGACACGTAAGAATATATCAAAATACTCAAGTTAATTTTGCGGTAGTGTACTATTAGGCCACAGTCCAAAACTGAGACGTGGCAGTTACCAGAATTCAACAACGCATACTAGTCAAATTAATTCAAACATATGAAATTCATGTAAGTTTAACAAGAAATTGATTTGGACAAAATGAAACGGAAGATCATTAACCATCAATTTCTATGACAAAATTTGATAAAATTTATCTACAATAACACATGAGAATACATGCTATACTATATAACAGTTAATCTTGACGTAACTGATAAAATTATGTTATGTTACTTAAAGCCTGAAAGTCATGAGTATGAGTTGTGGAAATAGTTTCTAACAGAAATGCAGAATAAGGTTACATACATTAGACCCTTGTGGTCTGATCCTTTTTCTAGAGCTTAGTGCATCAGAGTGACGATAATATATGCTAGTCGCAACGTTTAGATTGCAATTAGTCTAGAAGATAAACTACACTTGTATTTTTTTTTTGTAGAGAGGCGAATCTATTATCTAAGAAGTTAATGAACCATGCATCAATATACTATTTGGGGATTTTGTTCATAAAAGGAAAGTGAAATCGTTGTTAAAATATAAGAGTTAACTAGTGAGAAAACCAAAGTAGACTAGCTTTGGAAGAAAAGAAGCACCACAACCAACAAAACATATAAAAGTTAAAATGGTACTTAATAATATTAAGGATGATATTAGCAAAGGATTAAAGATAAGACAAAAAGAAGTTCAAAATTAAGGATGAAACAAACAAGAAAATATTTTATCCCTATTGATCATAACAAATTTAAAACGGATTACTCAATGCTAATTAATATAATTATCTTAACTTTGTAATTCCCTCCTTTCACTAAGCCATCAATTGTGGCAAGTCATTTTCTTAGCCTCAACCTTATAATTCCCTTGCAAATCATTCAATTTTCTTGGGAGACATATGATAAGTCCCCAATAAGTTGATAAGTTTTGTGCACTGACAACGTAAAATTACTTGACTATGGGACATGTTGTGGACATAGGGAAGCCGGTGAATTACACAGGGGGGCTCGAGTTCTCGAGCCTAACATACAGAGTAACAAAAAAGATCAAAGATGAAAATGGGAAATGGTTAAGTCAAGAAGTGGACTTGTTGCACCAGATAACAGGTTATGCACCAAAAGGTTGCATTACTGCAGTTATGGGCCCAAGTGGTGCTGGAAAGTCTACACTTTTAGATGGATTGGCTGGAAGAATTGCTAGTGGAAGCCTTAGGGGTAAAGTGTCAATGGGTGGGCAGGATATGAGCCCAAGTTTGATCAAAGGAAGCTCAGCTTATATAATGCAAGATGATAGACTTTTTCCAATGCTTACTGTTTATGAGACATTCATGTTTGCGGCTGATTTTAGATTAGGATCACTCTCTAGGACCGAAAAACAGGAGAAGGTTGAGAGGCTGATCGAGCAACTTGGATTGTCTGTAAGTCGACTACAACTCATTCCCTGATGTTATACAGTCAAATCTCTTTATAACAACTTCGTTTGTGTGCTGCTATAGCAAAATGCTGTTATGCAGAACATATACCATAATATGAAAAATCGATTTCAAAGAAAATTTTGCTGTTATAGTGAAATGTTGTTATAGAAATGTTTAACTGTATATTTGTCATGTTTCTTGAGAACCAAACATAGCTAATTCTAAATCTTAATTTGATCATCATTGTTGAGGACTCTGGAATTTCTTATGTCTAAACCGTTGTATAGTTATGATCGTTTATTTGAATGCAGTCGACTAGGAACACTTACATAGGTGATGAAGGGACTCGAGGAGTATCTGGAGGTGAACGTCGTAGGGTGTCAATTGGAGTGGACATTATACATGGACCTTCATTGTTGTTCTTGGATGAGCCTACTTCAGGTCTTGATTCAACTAGTGCTCATAGTGTAATTGAGAAGGTGCACGATATAGCCCGATCTGGAAGCACTGTGATTCTAACAATTCATCAGCCTTCACACCGTATTCAATTGCTTATTGATCATCTAATCATCCTGGCTCGCGGACAACTCATGTACCAAGGAGCACCGAATGATGTGCCTCATCATCTTGTTAGGATGGGACGAAAAGTGCCAAAGAACGAAAGCTCGATAGAACATTTGATTGATGTAATTCAGCAATATGATCAATCTGAACTTGGAGTAGAAGCAGTAGCTGCATTTGCGCTTACTGGTATGAAACCTCCACCAATCGGTGCAGCAGCACACGAGATGTCAGCTTCCACTGTGCTTCCATCACCTGCCCGTCCATCACATCGTGCTAAACATCAGGTCGTGGAGGCACAAGGTCGTGACAAGTCAAGCAAACGTCTTCGTTTGCAAACCCATGCACAAGATGACACAGGATTCGATCACAGTGTTAGGAGTCCCTGGAATACATCTAAGTCCTGGAGTGCCAGCCGTAGTGGTGTCCTACAATCTATAGGCTTTTCACCAGCTAGGCGCAATGATCATAGAAGTCCAAGTGTTATGGGGTAAACACATTCACTTCACTTCTATTAGAGATTAGAATCAAAACTTTTATACACTGATAATCTAAAATGGCACTAATAACATGGAAAATAAGACAGATAACTTACTACAACATGTTGAAATGCTATGATATTGTAAAACAAATTATACTGTCAGTATATATAAGTTAAATCTAACGAATAATATTTGGGATGTTTGTGCAGTTCTTCTCCAGGATGCTATGCCTACTCTACAGAGATTGTTCAAAGTACTCCAACTCCGCATAGTAGTGACTACACTGTTAATGAAAATGACTATTTGACACCCAATGATTTTGCTCATGATATCAATCATTCTTTCCATGATCTTGGGCCAAAGTTTGCGAATTCTTTCTTCTTAGAGACATGGATATTGATGAGACGAAACTTTATAAATATCATGCGTACCCCTGAACTTTTCCTCTCTAGGCTTGTAGTACTATCAGCCATGGGAATTATGATGGCCACTATGTTCCTGCATCCCAAAGAAAACCTTCAAGGGATCACAAATCGCCTCAGTTTCTTCATCTTCACTTGCACCCTCTTTTTCTTTTCGTCCAATGATGCTGTTCCTGCTTTCATTCAAGAACGATTTGTCTTCATCCGCGAGACCTCTCACAATAAGTATAGAGCCTCTTCTTACACAATTGCAGGTCTGATTACTTTTCTTGAACTTATTACTCCATTTTAGTAAGTCTAGTAAACGTCGTCCTAATAAGTCTTGTGTACATAATGTTGCAAGTCTAGTTACTTTTCTTGAACATATTATCCATGTTAGTAATTAAAAAGTACATATCTTTTGGAATAACTCTACTAGTAAACGTCGTTCTAATAAGTCTTGTGTACATAATGTTGCAGGTCTAGTTACTTACCTTCCATTCCTAGCTCTTCAGGCTGCAGTTTATGCAGTGATTGTTTGGTTTGCATTATCGCTTAGAGGGCCATTCATCTATTTCTTGGTAATTCTGTTCATGTCACTACTCTCCACAAATTCATTCGTTATATTCGTGAGCTCAGTGGTACCAAACTACATACTAGGATATGCAGCTGTGATTGCTTTCACCGCGCTGTTTTTCTTGTTCTGTGGCTATTTTTTGAACAGCAATGACATGCCAAATTACTGGAAATGGATGAATTATGTTTCAACAATGACTTATCCATATGAAGGACTTTTGATGAATCAGTATCAAACAAATGAATCATTTGGAAAAGACCCTCTTGGAAGAGATGTTACTGGTTTTGGAATCTTGAAATCACTTAATATTTCACTTGATCCAAGCAAGAAGTGGGAAAAAGTATATATTATGTTGGGATGGGCTGTTTTTTATAGGATTCTGTTTTATATTGCTCTTAGATTATTTTCAAAGAATCAAAGGAAATGAAATCTGTATGGAAAAATCCTTTGTAGTGAATGCTTCCCGAATAGGTCCTACATGGCGCGAATCCGAAAAAGTCGGGTTTCAATGCGAGTGGAAAAACAAAAAAAAAGAATCTGTTCTGCTAACATACAAACTCCAATTGTATGATTAATTGTATCAATGTATCATCTCTTGTCAAAATATTTTTAGAAAGATTCTTTTTGTTTGATATGTTGTCTATATAATCATACTATAAAAATATATATTACGTAATTAAACAGAGAATAAAGAACGAAACTAAAACTTGGAAAGAGTTGGGAGATTCGGACTCATTATCTAGCCCATTTCATCTCAAGTAAACTAATGTGCTTATTTATTAACTTGATCAATTTTAATCCGTTCAAATTCAGGCCAACCCAGCCCATTATATAAGACTCCTACATATACTAATGTCCTTCAAAATATGGGAACAATTAATCAACTTGAGAAGAGCTTAACTAATTGATTTTCCATAGAACATTTTCCTACAATAAAATGAGCAACTTTCACATATAGCAAACATAAAAATCATATTTGTATGTTATAGATATAGTTTGCATAATTGCACTCCATAACAAATTTTATGTTTGCTATGGAGTTTTTGATTTGTATAATTCGCTACAAACATCCAATTTTATAAAATTGTTCAGTTTTGTATAAATTCATTTATACATTGTAATTTGTATAATTATAAGTGTATATGACGAAAATATATGTATTTGTATTTGTATATACATTTTTCTCTCGCTTTATACAAACAAACACATTTTATACCGAAATGTATAAAATGACTAATTGTATACCGAATCATATGGCAAAAAAATGGGATGTTTACTGCGAATTACAATTAAAATAAACTATGGCTATAACATTTAATTTGAATTAATAGTTTGATATTCATACAATTTTCCCTAAAATAAAACTTAATCACAACTCTTTGACTATGGAATTAATCATGTTATTTTGTGGTCTAATTGCATTATACTCCACTAATCTTTTTGTTTAATGATCTAAAACCGTTACAGTTTTAATGATGTCATAGTCTATGTCAGATTGTCATAATTAAACACTTAGTTGACTATAGAAATGATAAGTAATAATTACAAACATACAAATCAAGGAGTTACTAACCATAAAACTGCAAACTTTTTCTTACTTTCCATAATATTCGGCATCGACGACAAACCATCTTTTATTCAACCACACTAATCAGTTCTTTGACCTAAGAATTTTTTTATTTTTTTCGATTAAGGATCGTTTGGTAGAGTATATAAAATTTTTTTTGTATATACTAATTTTATACATTATTAATCTATAGTATTAGTCATATAAAAGATTTCAACATATGCATTTAGATCGATTAATGACATAACTATCCCTGAAATCTTTGATCATTGAATAAGTTTGTGATATGAGTATAACTAATATAAACATTAGTAATACACTTTATTCTTATATACTCTACCGAACGTTCCGATACGACCAAACACATGATAATAATGAGTGTAATGCATAGCGCAAAGAGAAAGTGTTGTGTTCAAAAGGGTGATGTCAGGTAGTGGAGCAAAGAACGTAACCGTCCTTCTCAGAGTCCCTATTTTGGATGCATATCATATCAGCTCAGTCTCACGCCTTTTACACCACCTTGCCTGCCTGGCCCCTTCCTTCACACACCATTCATGAGTAGTAGTAGTTGTACTAGTACTGCAAAAAAGAATCAAATTTTCTGATACTACAGATTTCATTTTCAGTTTTCTGCTTTTTTTTCTTCAGTCTTGGTGTTTTCAGAAACAGTTCAACTCTGAAAACCTCATAATCAAACAGACCAGCTGCTTCTTCTTCTGAAAAGGTAGTTTTTTTTTTTTGGTTTCAAAGAACTCCATGTTTTAGTTAGTTTTGTGGTTATAATTTTTTGGGTTTGTGTTTTTTCTGCTGATTCTTTCATTACCTCCTTGCCTACATTGTGATTCTGTTTGTTTGTGTAGGTGGGATTTGTTGTTATCTGATTAGTTTCAATGTTGGTTCTTTTCTTGTGTGTAAATGATGAGTGTGTGAGTTTTAAGAAATACCCACAAAGTGAATGGAACAGAATATCACACCATTGATGCATGAGTAGTAGTTGAAGTAGTAGAATATTACAAAAAATCAAATTTTTTGAACTCCTGGTTTTGGATTACAGATTTCATTGTCAGTTTCAGAGTTTTTGGTTTTATGCTCTTTTCTTTTGAGTTTTCAGTTTTCAAAAAGAGACCCCATTAATTGTACGGAACAACAGTTGCTGTTTTTTCTGAAAAGTAGCTCTTTTTTATTTCCAAGAACTCCATGTTTTAGCTCAGTTTTTGTGCTTTTAATTCTTTTGGAGTGATTTTCTGCTGATGCCTATTTGTTCTTTTAGCTCATTTGTGTAGCTGGGTTCTGTTGTATTTGATCAGTTTCAGTGTTTTTGTTATGCTTTTCATGACTGGATGATGAGTTTGTGAGTTTTCAAAAACACCCATTGACAGCATCTTCTTCTTCTCCTGAAAGGTGGCTTTTTGATTTCCAAGTACTCCATTTTTACTACCTTCTCTGTATGTTTAGCTCATTTTTGTTCATGGGTTGTATCTTTTTTTCTTTCCTTTTTTGATTTTATGCTGCTGCTTTTCAAAAACTTTCTGATTTGCATTGCCATCTTTTATTGGTTCTTAGTTCATTTTTTTGTTAAGTGGTTCTTTTTTTTGTTGTACTTTCTTTTTTCTCCTTTTCCATTTATGTGGTTTCTTTCCTTCCTTTTTAGCTTGTAGCTAGGTTGAGAGTAATTTTATATATGTTGAAGAAAGTGATGTTCTTGGCAGTTTTTAATTAAGTATTTG